>PVKA01043586.1:0-16669 GCA_004027165.1 Ctenomys sociabilis
GGAAGTGGGGCCAGATGCTTGCACTCCCTACCACCTCCAGGCAATGCTGGTCCCTGACCTCTGCCCCTTTGGCAGTCCTGCCTTATCCACCTCTTCTTTGATTTTTATCATCCCTGAGATTGTGCGATTTCAGCCCTTTCATTTCCGAAACCTTAGAGGCTGTTTTTTATGTTATCTTTCCCATCCTCTCATTCCTGTGCTGTGTCTGTATTTCCAGGGGCAGTGCTACAATAAAATTACCTCTTTCTGGGCACCCACCATATGCCAGTAACTGGGTTACGTTAATACTACTTTTTTCATCCTCTTGGCAGCCCTGAAGGGTGAGTAGAAAGAGGAGGGACTGAGGTCCTGGGCCCCCTTGGTTTTTGTGTCTTCTTGGCCCTGAAGCCCATGCTCTTTCCACTTCGCTAGCCTGCCGGTGGCACATGTCACCAGGCCTGCAGCCTTCGCCCTCCCAATCCTGCCTGCTTCTCCATTGCTGCCAAGTTCACAGCTCCTCCCTCCTCTCCCCTCTCCTACCTGCTGTCCAGGGTGCAGCCCAGACCTCCCGCATCTGGAAGCTTCTCCAGCTACACAGCCACACCCACCCATGCTCACTGCCCCTCCTCAGCTGCTCATCGGTAAGCGTTTATTCATGACAAAGGACTTTGTCTCCCTACCTGCTTTTGCAGCTCCTTGGAGGTAGGGCTCCCCTCTCCCAAGTCCTGGGTCAGGACTCCTTGCCTGTTTCACGGGCACTTCCTACTCCCCTCCTTCTCTGTCCCCTGCCTCTGCCACTGTCTCTTCCTACCTTCAAGCCATGCTGAAAAGAAAGCAAAATACAGGCCAGCTTTGCCCCTGCACTGCGGCCACGTGTGGTCTCTTATGGTATGCCATTTTGTTCCCAGTCACAAGAAGGGACTTCTCCTTGGGACTCTGCCTGTGTCTGAGAGGTGCCAACAATGTCTCAGCTCCCTGGGCTCTTCCGAGTGTTTCCAGAAGCACTTTTCTTCCTCTGTATGCGCCCCGATTCCATTTTCACCACTGTGCCTCTCTGTTCCACCCTCTCTCCTGCCGCCATCCACACACTTGCCAAGGGTCCTTGCCTCCACACTCCAGCTTGCAAGCTCCCCTGCTGAGGTCCACCGCGTCAGTACAGTGGACTCCCTCATTCAGTCTGTACACTTTAGTTGTTCTCCCCTTCCCTCTCCCTTGTCCCCTCTCTCTTCTTCCCCCACTCTCTTCTCCTCTTGCTCCTTCTCTCTATCCCTTCTTTCCTGCTTCATCTTGAGTTCATTATTCCTATTATCGCAGTCTTTTCAGCTCACTAAGGATAGCGTCTAATTTACACATCTCAGTTGCTTGCAATGTTCCTTTTGCAAATTTCCCAAGATTTGTCACTATTTCCTTATAACAATCTGTAGAGCAGCTGGGCTTCATAGCAGCAGTGAGATTTCTTGTGCTACTTTCTCCCACGGCATGATTAACGTTGTATGTTTGTGACAGCTTTAGCTGGTATTCTGCTTTTAACTTTTAATACAACAACTCTTATGTCTGAATTTCTGTTAAGAAAATTATCATTAATGGGGGATGGACATGAGCAAAATGCATTGTACAGATTGAATACCCCTCAAAAAACACAAAATGAGGTGAAGGCAAGGAAGTGATGGGAAGAATGTGATCGAAGTATGTTCTATACATGTATGAATCTGTCATTAACTTGTTACAACTAATAAAAGAGTAGAAATTATATTTTAAGAAGAAATTATAACTAGAGTGGTGGTGCAAGCTTGTAGTCCCAGCATTCAGGAGGCTGAAGCAGGAGGATCTCTGCAAGTTCAAGGACAGCCTGAACTACACTGTGAGACTGTCTCAAACAAAATTAAATTAAATGTTAAAATAAATTAACAAAGAAATTAGATTAATATGGGCAAATATTTTACTGTAAGGCAGTTCAGGGTGGCACTATTCATAACCCAAACACTTTGATACAGGTTCCATGTCCAACAGAAAGGAACTGGCTAAAACACGACACATGGGGTCAGTGAAGCACACAGCAGTCATCGTAAGTTAGGTGGAGAAAGAATACGTTAGAGGCATAGCACTGTGCTTGAGCTGTAGTCAGTAACATAGGATTTCAGGTTAAAGCCATCATCTAGAGACAGAGGTACAGTGTATATATTAAAAATGTGAGTAATTATGAGATTAAATGAGTTGAAATGAGACTAATTCTTTTTTCTTTTTCTTTTTGGCTATGATTACTTAGCAGTTATTAAATTACTCCTTAATTGGCATTTAGTTTTTTAAGTTTGTTTTTAATTATTCTCTTTAATAGAAAAATATCTGCATGTCACCCCCCAGTTTCATCAAGGTGTAATTGACAAAAGGATGATAATTTAAGGCTTAGAGTGTGACGGTGTGATGAATTTACACTTTGTGATCAATCAGTTAAGCAGTATCCAGCGGCGTATCTATCCGGTCACTTAGTTACCATTTCGGACGTGCAGGGGAGAAGATCTAAGATCCGTTCTCATAGCAAATTGTAAGTACGCCATGCAGTCCTGCTCGCTATAATCAGCACACCGTACTCGTCTTAGAAGAGAGAGCTCACACCCTCTGATGACATCTCCCAGTTAGGTGAGTCTTCTGAACACCGCCTCCCTCGGTCCTTTCCCCTGTTGAGGTTTTATACTAACAACTCCTCTAGTTTCCCAGTTTGGTTTGCTCCCCACCTGCTGGGCTGGGCTTGGGAGACAGGCAGCTGTGCTGGAAATGCCCGCAGAGAGCTGAGCTCCTCCTGGCATCACGTGGCTCGGGAAGGAGACCCAATTTTGTTGGATCAGAACCCTTCTCCCCTCTAGCCTCATCTTCCCACTTCCTTCCCTTCCCTGCTCTGGTGAATCCCAGCACCCCTTATTTTTTCCTCTAAAGCATTATTATTTTCGTTCTCATTCATAGTGTGAAGGGAATTCCAGATTTTTTAATTATAGATCTTGAGCCACTGTTTCTATTTACTACTGCTCCCAGCTTCTGTTTATAATGCCCCGCACAACCCAACGAGCATCTCTACAGACGAGTTCTAGGGCCACGGTCTCTGCAATAGCTTCGCTCCCCTAATGCAGGCTTGTATTCCTGTATTCTCCTTTGGCCAGGTGTGCTTTGGTTTCCTCGTCAGGTTGCCTCCCAGTTGTCTCCCACTTGTGCTGTTGACTCTGCTATTATCTCAGCCCGCTGGCCTGTTCCCACCCCTTCACCTCCCTCCTTTGAGGCTTTGCGGTCCGCTTTCCGAGGAGCCTCCATTCTTTCTCCAGCTCTGCTCTCTGCTTCATCTGTGTGGCCCTGTCTGTCTGTCTTTGCCAGCTTCCTTGGGTGACTCCTGTGCATCCCATTTCTGTGTCTGGAGTCGGCAGACTCTGTGCTCTTTGCTGCCTGGGTCAGGCCCTTGGTAATTCTTTGTCTTCCATTTACTCCTTCCTTGAAGTATCTTCAGATTTTCTTTTTAAATAACCTCAGCCGCCCAGACTCCTGAGCCTTTTCTTTAGAGTGTATCGATCATAGGATGAACTGTTTATTCTCAGATCAAAACTCACACAAAACATCAGTTAGCAGTCCTTCTATTAAAGAACAAAACATTGTTTGTTTGTTTGTTTGTTTTTAAAAAGGGGGTTGTGTTTTTGCTTTGTGGTACTGGAAATTGAGCCCAGAGCCTTAATACATACCTGCAACTGCAGCTTTTTCTAAATTTTGAAGCAAGGTCTCTCTAAACTTGTAAATTACCCAAGCTGGGCTCCAACTTTTGCTCCTTTTGCCTCAAACTCCCAACTGTTTATCAAGAATAAGTTCTCCCTCACCCGCTCTGCAAACAGAGCTTCATCACGTATCACTTCTAGCACTTTAGTCATAATGCTAAAGAAGTATTTTAAAATAGGCTAACTGAGATGTTATTTGCAATAGGAAAACAAATAAGTGTCTTAAATGACCAACAGATGATTAGCTAAAAATTTTTACTATGTGAACTATGATAGTCATTAAATATGATTATATACTTATAATAATAATAAATACATACTGTTGAATAAAAGGATTGCAAACCTAGCTTTATAGAACTGGACATATGATCCCACTTCTATAAAATTATACATATATATGATATATAAGTATATAGATAATTTATATATATTGACACATATCAAAATAAGATCTCAAGGATGAACTTTTGGATAAATTTTTAATCTCATTCCTTTTTATTTCTTCTATTTGTTTTTATACAATGTTTGATTTTTTTCACTCAGAAAGTACTTTTTACACTAAAAAAAATCCTACTTTTCTTTTTTAGTAAGTTACTTAATTTCAATCTTTGTTCATTTTCTATCTTCCTGACATACTGCTATGAACATATTCATTATTTGCTTGACTTTTTACTGTGAACTGTCTTTTCTTTTTTGGGCAGAACCGGGGATTGAACTCAGGCTCTTGTGCTTGCCAGGGAAGTGCTTATTGCACTGAGCCATCTCCCCAGCCCCATGAACTGTCATTCACCCCAGCAGTAATATGTGACAGATGTATATTTTACTTTCAGAAAGTTAATTCTTTAGAACACTTGTGTACCCCTAGTTGAGTCTTTCCTGGTCCTTCCTTCAAAGAGAAGGCCACTCCTAAATTTTACATTCCCTCTCTGTATTTTAGGACATACATTAATGTTCAATGTATATTAATTCATATGCAACTGATAAACAAGGGAATTGTGCTCATGTGCAAGAGGTCATCCTGTAACAACGCATAACTGCTCCATGCCTCCAGAGAACGGCAGCTGGCTGTGGAGTGCACTAACGTGGCTGCAGGCAGCAGGCTGGCCTTCCCTCACAGGACACTGCCCACTGCAGGATGGTACATGGCTCACTTGGGCTTCCACCTTATTTGGAAGTGTTTTTCATGCCCTTCTTCCTGCACTCCAGGCATTGTGTGCTAGGACAGCTTCCTCAGTCCTTCCTTAAAAGTCACCTTTTGGGCTGAGAATAGAGCCCAAAAATGGTTAAGTGTATGCTTTGCATATGCATGGCCTTGGGTTCAATCTCCAGCACTCCAAAACATAAAATCTACAGATATCTTTTTTTCTATAAGATGAATTCTTATGCTTTTAGTAGTATTTGTATATTAAAAAAGTAATATGGGGCCGGCCTAGTAGCTCAGTGGATTAGAGCACACACTTAGGCAGATGCAGGGACTAGGAGTTCTATCCCAGGCCTGCGGCTCCAGCCACACACTCCTGCTGAGAAGTGATTGAGACTTGGAAGGTGGAGCTTGCCTGTAATCCCAGAACCTGGGAGGCTGTAAACAGGAGGATCGCTATGAGTCCGATCTATACAGTGAAAACCTATAAACCCTGTAGACCCTGTCCTAAATACAAAAAGAAAAGAAAGCAATGTGTCTTGCAATTATCCTAGTGCTTTTAGGGTTTTTATTAGTTTTATTAGTGTCCTGGGTACAAAGCTATATAGAATATTTTGCTGTTTTTCTGCTAATAGAAAAAAGGTCATAATCTCTTGTTTCAATAGAATGCAAAGGCTTATTTTCTTAATACAGATACTGCATCACACTAGAAAAATCTGTATCCTTCAACAATACATTGTTTAATGTGTTCATTATTTTATGGGTAAACCAAAATTAATTTATGTGTTCCCTGTCACTGGAGAAAGTGGTTTATGTTTGAAGTTTCCTGCTGTTATAAAAAGATGCTACAAACACACTCTTGTGTGTGACTCCTTGGCAAATGTGACCTAGTAGAAAAGCATGAGGCTTTGAAGCCCGTGTCTTCACAAGACAATGCAAAATGGGTTTCCAGAATGATTTTATTGCTCTGTAAGACCGTGCTCATTTCAGCATATCATTGCCTACAGTTGAGTTGTTGCCAACGTGTGTTCGGTTTACCTCTAAGTATGTACTTCCTTGTCCATTCACATCTTTCTCTCTGTGAAAAGCCTGTTGATATCTTGTGGACGCTGTTTTTGCAGTGGCAGGATTCTGTTGGCCCTTCAGAAGGAACGCTATCTGTCCCAGAAAGTCATCTTTTTCAGTAGTGTTGCTCCAACTACTCCCTTCCAGTTTCTGTCTTATCTTTTCACCTTCTAGAATCTTTTTCTCACCGCAATCTTGCCTCAGCCTCTGAAGTGCTGGGTGTGTGCCACTACGCCCAGCAAGTTTTTGCCTTTTTAAATAAAAAAGAAATACTTCTATGCCTGAAACTGTAAACACCATCTATATTTTCTTTGAACTGTTTTAAAATTATGCCCACCTATTTAAACCTTTAAGCTGTTCACATTTAATTTTTGTATATGAGAAGCACAGGTCCAAACTCATTTTTTTTTTTAGTTGTCTGAACTCTGTTGTTAATAGCCTCCTCTTCCTTGGCCCTTTGTTCATCCAATGCAATAGTTTCAACATGAGCACTGACATGTTGCCCAGGCTGTTGTCAAACTTGGGCTTCAAGAGATCTTCCAGCCTTGTACTCCCAAGTATGTAGGACCACAGGCGTGTGCTATCATACCAGTTCAGTTGTTGCAGGTATGCAACACACACACATGTACACACACATACACACACACACATGTACACACACACACATGCACAGAGCTGTTGAGCTTTTATTAGAACTATAGTGAGTTCTACACGAATCTGGAGAAAACTGACATCCTAACAATATTGAGTCACCTGTACATGAAAACAGGAAATCTTTCCACTTCTTTATACTTTCTTCAGTGTTTTTCAACAACTTTTAATATTTCTCCATAAAGTTCTTCTTGTACATTTCTACCTCATTCCTGAGAAACTGATTTTTGCCACTATTGCAAGTAGTAACTATTTACCAATTATACATTTCTCTTGACGATTAACAGAAATGCACATGATCTTTACATACTACACATCTAACAATTTTACTAAATTCTTTTATTAATCCTCATTTCCTATATGTAGATTATAAGATTATAATGCTATCTATACTTAATGATCATTTTAATTTTTTAAGACCACATGCCTTTGGTATCTTTTTGTTATGTTACTGGCTAAAATCTCTGGGAAATGTTGAGGAGCAGTGGTAATGCTGTGTGTTTCTCTACTTCCTGATTTTAAAAGGAAGGTTTTAAAAATTCCATTACTGAGCGTGTATGTGGCATATATTTCCTATAAGTTATTCTTTACTACATTAATATTGTTCTCTGGAGCTCACAGTCTTTAAGGTCTTGCCAGGAAAGGATATAGAATTTCATCAACCATTTGCCTTCCCAGGGGCAGAAGCTCTACTAGAATTTACTGAGTTGACCTCTGGCAGCCTGTAATGTGTGGAGGGCATATTTTTCCTGCTTCTCTCTCTTGCACTAAATCTCAATATATTGAGTGGCTCACCTTCTCATCTTTTTTATTGGAAAGAGGGAATCTTGAGTTTAGCCCTGGAAAAAAGATGGCATGCTTGAGGTCTCGATTGTTTAGGCGAACACAGTAGAGAAAAGGGACATGCCATGTGATCCCCCTCTGTCACTACAGAGTGACATTGTGGTTTGGGGTCCAAATACAATTCTCAGGACCTGCATTTTTCCTCTGAAACCTAAGGGGCAGGATTTGGGTAGTTCTGAGTTCCCAGTCAAAAACTACCCCCTAATGCAATGGTTCTGAAAGTCAAGAATTTATCAGAATTAGACATTACTGGCCCCAGTCAAGTTTATGAGTCAGAAGAACTGAAATTTTGCATTCATTTCTAAGAAGTTTGAAAGGATGCCAAGGCAACTGGCCGGGCAGCCACACTTGGAAGAAGTTTATCTTGAGACTGTCTCCTTAACACATCCCAACAGTGGCCTGCTCACAGTTAAGGAAAAAAATTATTCAAGCACCTGAGAGGAAAGAAGACTGCAAAGAGTGATGAATGGATCCTGCTTCTGGAGATGACAAGTGCTTGCCTCATCGTGTAAGCAAGCAGAAGAGAAACACCAGAAGAAAAAAAAGGAAATCGGAGATAGAAGAGTAGGGGAAGCATATGAGAAAGGATGAAGATGGGCCAGGAATAAGCAAGTACATCAGGAGGGGCAGGATGACAGCAAGACTTGCGAAGATTTGCCCCACAGAGAGATGGTCCTCTGCTAAGAAGGATGGCAAGCACAGGACATACCAGAAACCCGAGTCCCATGGAGTAAGAGGCTCAGCACCAGTTTCCTTTTAAACAGATAAACCTTTTCATCCACTTAGGAAGAAAAGGGAGGTACTATAAGAAGATAAGGTTTAAAGTGTTATTCACTTCAGGAGCCACAGTGCCTATCAGAGCCTCTGAGTTGGGCTGAGGGTCAGTGAGTTGACAGGGTTAGGAGAGGGCAAAGCCATGCAGAGAGGAGGAGCTGAATCCACGATTCTGCTGGATGGAAAGCAGCATGCATCAGGAAAGTCAAGCCTGACTCCACACATTGCACTAAAATTATATGACAGTCAGCAATGTGACAAAGCAAAAGATAAAAATCAGGAAGGTCTTAAGCCCTCCTTTCCCTTTCCTCACCCACTACCAGCCTCCTCCCTGTCAAAGGCTGGCTCATTCTCTGAGCTTCAGAGTTGGCACTCAACATAGCACTGCTGGCCAGAGTCTTGGAGATGACCTCACAGCTCCAGCTGAGTCTAACACCAGGCATTTTGCCAAGGGTTTACCAGACTAGTGGCAGATATTTAATTCATCTTACATATTTATCATTAGAACTACTGAATTCCATACATTACATCAGCACATGTAAATCTGTAACTCTATTTACTCTACAAAATCTTAAAAGCATACTTTAGATATAGGTTCTTCCTTCTTAGGAAACCCAAGTAACTTTGTATGTATGAGTGTTTAGAAGCCAATGTGAACTTTATCCGTAGGAGTTTTGATCCCTATTTGCTACAGACAAGTTTTAAGCAAGTTGTTCTGTGATGCATTGACACTTGTAAAACTAGAGCCAAAAATATGTTTAAGTTCCAAGAAAGAAAAGGTGTGGAGAAAGCTCAGCAGCCGAAGTGCCTACCTAGGCAAGTGCAAGGGCCCGGTTTCAGTCCCCGGAACCACATGCCATGCCAGCCCCACCTTGGGTGCACTGAGCTGGTCACCGAGAGCAACCGTGGTGATGCTGGGAAGGTTGGAAACAAGAGGATGACTGTGAGTCTAAGTTGCATAGTGAGGGCCGGCGGTATAGCTCAGCGGACTAAACGCTTGCTTAGGTAAGCGCAGGGCCGAGGGTTCGATCCCTGCTTCTGCTTGCCTCGCCGGCCCCGCCTTCAAGCGCGCTGAGCCGAGCGTGGTAGCGCGCGCCTGTAATCCCAGCACTAGGGAGGCAGGAAGCAGGAGGATCGCTATGAATGTGGGCTGCACAGAGACCCTGTGTACAAAAAAAAAAAAAAAAAAAAAAAAAAGTTGCATAGTGAGCCCCTGTACCAAATGTGTAATTTAAAAAAAAAAAAAAAAAACAAAGGAAGGTATAATGTAAATTCAGGATAGTTCTTAGAACTGCAGGTTCTTTTCATGAGATACACAGATCTCGTGTCCACACTAACCCGGAACCAGATGCCACTTCTGCTTCCGCACAGCTGACCAGCCAGCCTCTTTTCTGAACGCTTTTATACCCTATTTCACACCACTGATTATTGACCCGGAAATTTCTCCTCACGCCATGCTGGTATTGCCCATGCCCCCTTAAAAAATGAATAAGGCCTCTTTCAGCATCCTGAAGATCCCAGCTGGAGTTCTTTTTTCCAGGCAAACTCTCAGGCTTGGTTCTCATAACTGTTTGCTCTTCATAGCTTCACTTCTAAGCTTTCATGGTCCTGTATACTGTCTCCACACCAAGGCCAGCCTGTATAAAGCCAAAATGTACAGACCTGGCCCCACTCCCCCGGAAGTCTGGGCCAGGGCTGAGTATGAATGTGAGGGTCTCGGTCCCCTGGTGCTTGTGACTAGCCCAGTTCCGTAACAGTCACCTGACTTTGTGACTCATATACTATCTAAGGGTAAGCCAGACTCTTCTTTCCTTTTTTCCTAAGCTGTTTAAATTAGACGTGCTTCGCCAGCATCAAAAACACCTACCTGGATTACTGAAATTAGCACCCATTTTTATCTGCCATTCTAGGGACCATGGCAGAGAGAAGTCAAGTGAAATTTGAGATACTTGCTCAAGTGATATCATTCCTGACCGTTCCAGCTGTGGTTTCTAGGAGGTGCCAGCACTCCGCAGGAAGCTGTCACTCTCCTTTCTTCCCCCCTGGGTTTCTCCTGGCCGAAATGTACTAGCTGTTGTGGACCCCTGTGTCTGGGCTTCTGTTTTTGTCCTTTTGATCACTGTCATTTGCTTTTTACATTAGTTTTTTCTACTTTGTGCCCTGCTTTCTTTTTTCCATTAATAGCATCCATTTGAAAATTATTTCAGGGAGAACTATTTCTCTTCTAAAGCCATTTGTGCTGGCTTCTAACAACAATAGCAACAAGAAAGCTTTCATCAGAATGTTAATAATGGGCCCTGATACCTTTATGGTATCGTAACAGGGTGGGAGTCAGGATTGGACAAACAATTGCAGACTTGGAAGGGAACCATCTTGGCCTAGGCCCCGCTCCAGAACCATTGCACTAATTCGGTAGAATCTCTCATTTGTCTGGCTCAGACAAGACTATGAAAACACCTTACTGTCCTCCCTTAGCTCAGAATGGGCATAAGCCTCAGGGAGCTGGTGGGTGGTGAGGGTGGGCATATCACCAAGAGCACCTAGCTCTACATGCTGAACACTCCTGAGTCCCAACCCCAGCCCACAGGGTTACTATTATGCAGATGAAATTGTCATTTACTTTATATTTGAACTGTAGAAGAGTGCTTTGTAGTCTAGGATCTAGCGGTTGGAATCGAGCCAAATAAAATGTCTCAAGGATACTAAGAAATTCTTGGAATTAAATTTACTAAGAAAAGACTAAGTCCCTTAATTGGATATGTGGCATTGGGTTAGGGAGGCAAATTCCTTTTGGAAAGCGCCCATATTACAGTATTTTTTCATTGATTTGACTAAGGGTCACACCCAAGTCCATGATAAATGACTTGCTTTCTTCAGAGTCATTTATTAACCTTAGGAGTGTGTAATGCATCACCAAGAGACTAATCTGTGCCACACACTCAAAGGACATAAACCGGAGTTTTCTGAACTGGTTAAGGGGAGGATAAAAGAAAACAAGAAGCAGCCCTACCCTCACTTTCACTCCTATTCCAAACATGGTTACCGCTAGTGCCTTGAATTACAGATAGTGCTAGTCAGCTTTTTGTCCCTACAACAGAATGCCACAGAAAATCAGCTTATAAAAGATAAGGTTTATTTATTTATATTTTATTAATAATATCTTTAATGTGTTTGGTATAGAGTCTCACTGCCCAGCTCAGACTCCTGGTGGTCCTCCTGTTTTCAGCCTCCCCAACACTGGGATTACAGACGTGCACCACCATGCCTAGTCTCAGTGACCAGCTCAGCGCGCCCCGGGGTGGAGCCTGCACAGTCAGTGATGCCGGGGATTGAACTCCGGTCCTTGTGCTTGCCTAAGCAGGCACTTAGTTTGCTGAGCCATCTCACCGGCCCTCAAGATGCGATTTGTCATGGCTCCCTGTTTGGGGATCTCCAGTCCACAATTGATTCATTTGTCCCTTTGGACCTATGGGGAGGTACAATCTCATGGCAAAAATAAACAGGAGAGCAAAGCCACTCACTTCACAGCCAAAATGCAAAAGTGAAAAAGAGGAAGAAACCAGGGCCCTAATTCCCTCCTTGGAGAGCACACCTCCAGGGTGACCTAAAAACCACCCTGGCCCTCTCTTCCTAAAGGTTCTGCCATCTTCCAATAGTGTCACCCTGCGGACAAGCCTTGTACACCTCGGCCTTTGGAGGACACCCAGGATCCAAATTATAGCAGATGGACAGAGACTTAGTCTGCATGTTTTTTGCACACATTTGAAAAGCTGGGCATCCCCAGAGGTGGGGGCTGAGCAGGAGGCATCCAAAACCTGCTAGAGTGCTTGAAGCCAACAAGGCCAAATGAATGCAGGCTCCTTTAAATGCAGCTCTTAGAGAAACTTTTCACATATTCTGTAATGCATCCATGTTGCTCCAAAGATTGTTAGAGAGTGAGTAAAGAAAAACACACAACCAAAAATGACAACCGTTGATGTCCACAACTCAGAATTAGCTACTCTAAATATTTTAGGGTATTTATTTCTATAAGTTTCCTTTAAAAAGTCTTTTCCAAGTGCTTCTTATTAAAATAAGACATGCCTTATTATACAGATTTCAAATAATGAAAAAGGAATAAAAATGAAAATCTTTTGAAGGACCTGAAGTCCACCTTTGGTATTTGTGTAGAACTGTATATACCTTTCATTTAAATATCATTAGTTTTGGCAAAATTTCCACCTTTGAGACAGGATTTGATTTTTTAAAATAGGTCAGGGTTGCCAGGAGCATTTAGGTCTGGAGAATAGGTAATGATTAAACTGGGTAACAAGATTTTGGTGCCAAGTCAGGTATAATTGGTTTTCTTGGACAGCTTAGAAATTGTCTTGAGGGAACTCATGTAGGAAGTGACTAGCCACTGCCCCAGAGTGACTGTGTGAAGGACGTGCGCCTGGGGTTTTAGAAGTGTCGGGGACCAAGGCCTCTGGAACAGAGCTGGGGATGTATCCCTGGAGGCCATGGGCCCCTGTTGGGTCCTTACCCTTGCAGAGCCTCTGTTTGCTCATCTTTAATGAGATGTTCATAATGCCCACTTTTCAGAAGCTGTTATGAGAATCAAATTAGATCAGGGACATGAAACTTCTTTTGCAAACTGTCAAGCCCTATACAAATGTTAGGTTCTATTATTTAAGTGTTTGTCAAATTAATCTCTCTCCTCGATGGGCGCACCTTCTACAGGCACAGCTACGTGGCAGCCACAGCACCCAAAAGTCTCTGGGTGGGGCTGCGTCCCGCCCTCTGCTCTCTTCAGACTTTAGGTCCGTCCTCTCCCTGCCAAGCCGCTTTGCCCTCGGCAGGTACACCGTTTTACCTGACTTTGTCTATACCCCAGTGTGGGCAAGAGGAATCAGAGGAGGCTGGGGTAGCCCGATTTGAATTGCCATTCCCATCGTTCCAGCTTCCAGCAGCCATTTTGCTCTTGGGTAGCATCTGCAATTTCAGAATGATCGGATCAGTTTCCTAGCACTATAGGGAATAGGTCTTTGGGAATTAGAAACTCATCAAAATGTCTTTCACAGAACAAGGAAGTCTGAGATCTGACTGGTTTCTCAGGAGTTCCCATGATGTACAATAAAGGGAAAAAATACTAAAAGCTGTAGTTGCTGATGATTAAAAAAAAAAAAAAGGAGGTGGTAATAACCAAACCATTCTAATAGGGGTTGTGAAGACTAAATTTCAAGTACTTAGCAAAGCCTGACACATAAAAAGTGCTCAATAAATTTAGCTCCTATTTTTGGTGGTATTGTTGCTACAGGGGTTAGAATTCATGGACACTATAAGTGAGAAGGATGTCAGTGTATGTGTCATCGGGGCTTTGGACACATGGAAACATGACTGACCATCACTGAGCCACTGTTACTTACTCTGTGTAGGTTACAGACATAATGTTCCATTAAATACCTACTATGTGCCAGGCATTGCACAATTCTAGATACTGAAGATGCAACAGATGTAGTCCTCATCCCCATGGAGCTTCCTGTTTGTAAAGGAGACAAGTGGTTAACAAGTAATTTCAAAAGTAAATAACCATTAGAACTGGTTCTGAGTGCAGTGAAGAGGAAGTATAATCCTATGAGTCATGCACTCAGGGGCAGCTGATTTTGGATGGATGAATGCATGGAAAGGAGGTAAGAGGTGTTCCCAGAAAATTCTAAGTAAGTGCCTTGTAGTTCAGTCCCAAAGAATGAGCAAAGAAGGAGGAACAGCAAGTTCCCAGAAGGACCATGGGAAAAACCTCCAGTCTAGAAGGGGCATAGTCACATCTGAAATGGGACCAAAGGGTGTGCAGCAAAAAATGAAAGCTAGAGGGAGCTAAACCAGGCAGGCAGGGCCTTAAAGAACCGTTGCAAAAGTTGTGGTCTTGATCATTGGAGCAAAGGGAACTCAACAAAGTGATTTAAACAAGATGACCAGATTTCTGTATTCAGTGATCACACTCCTGCAAAGACAAGAGTGGAGGAGCTCAGGCATACATAAGCGGAGCATGTAGGAGGCTGCCCAGCCAGGACATATGAGGTTTAATGGTAACTTACCCTAGAGGATTAGTACTAGATCTGAGATGTGCAGAAAGAACCAAGTTACTTAACAGACAAAGTCTACAGGGCCTGGTGATGAAGTAGACATTAGAGGTAAGAGACACACTGTGGAGAATGGGTTTATTCATTCAGCAAGTATTTATTGAGCCTCTGCTAAATTCCAGATGCTCCGCTAAGTTTTGAGGACAACACTGTGAACAAGATAAAGTCCCTAGGGCCAGGGAAATGGCTCACTAGGATAAGTGCTTGCCTGGAAAGCGCAAGGGCCTGAGTTTGAACTTGGTACTGTAGAGGTGATGATAATTAAACAGATAAATAAATGTCTTAATCAATACATGCTTGAATTACAAGGTGTGTAATTATATTATATATAAGTTCTATGAAGAAAAAAACAAAGGGACATGTCAGAGATACACTCAGGGAAAGGGGATACCCAAGGCAGAACCTGAAGGAGGAGAAAGAGACTGACAGAAGAGCCAATGGAAGACTATTCTAAGGAGAGGAAAGAGCAGGGTCAAAGAGCTTGGTGCGTTCCAGGAATGGCAGGAAATCAGATTGGCTGAAAATAGCAAGATAGAAAGAGGTAGAAAAAGTGGTGAGATCATTTGGGTGTCACACTAAATAAAGATTTTGGATGTTTTTATTCTTTCTAACACAGCGAGGTTGATCTGGTTTGTGTTTAAAAGACTGCTGTGACATAGGAAAATGTAGAAATGTATTATTCTAGAATAAGAGTTAAAGCAGGGGCCGGGGAGATGGCTCAGTGGAATAATCGCTTCCCTGGCAAGCGCAAGGGCCTGAGTTCAATACCTGGTTCTGCCAAAAAAAAAAAAAAAAAAAAAAAAAAAAAAAAAAAAAAAAAAAAAAAAAAAAAAGAATAAGAGTTAAAGCAGGGAGACCAGTTAGAAGCCAGACATTGAAGTGAAACAACATAATACCTGGGATGTAGGGTATAGCAGTGAATCAAGAGAAATGATGACTGATTAAGCCAACTGCCTCCTTGGAGATCCACATGAGCTCTGACCAGCAATTGGCTACAATGACTTAGTTGCAGAGGATGACAGCTGGATGTGATTACCTATAGAAAGAGAACCTGAGATTCATTTCATGAGTGTAGGCAGGGACGGTGCTATAATTGTTCAAGTCCCAGAGCAGTCAGTTGTGGGCATGAGGGAGAGCCAGTTCAGGTCAGGAAATCAGGAACCCAAACCTTGATCCCAGGTGGGATCAGGGTTACATGTCACCAAGACTAGATTCAAAAAGTCACATCAGAGTCTGTGGCGTCCCACATTCTCCCTAGGACTGGAAGGGGGCGCTGGCTCAAAACCCCAGTCACAGTAGGGCTGGTCCAACAGTGAAGGTGAAAGGTTAGAGCGGTAGACACGTGCTACTATGCCTCCCGTCAGATGAGAGATTTGGTGCTGATCCAAACATTTTAGATTTATTTGTAGGATTACAAGCAGTGGGATCCCATGAATCTTTAGTTTTTTGTGATTTAGGCAAGAGGATGCTGTATGTTGCAGGGTTGGTTTGATATGAGGCGGGGGACCATTTGGTACCCACATCTGAAAACTACTGGGTTCCCTGACCTTGTGCTGTTTCTCTGCCACCTCGATGTCATTGTGCACAGAAAGCAAAACGCTCGACGTTCTGTGGGAGTCACACGCTCGCAGGCACGTACATGTGCTGCCCCCACCGCCTGAGCATGCGTGCACGTGGGGCGTGGGCAATGACTACGTCAAGTCAGAGCTACACATAACTGTGCTGCACGTTACATAGGAAGGTCAAGAATCAGCAAAACTAAGCCAGCTAAGGTGACAACTCAGAATAGCACTTGGGATATCACTGACTGGAAAGGCCACTAAGGGGACTTCCGGACTCCTGGAAATGTTCTGTTTTGATTTGGGTGTTCATTACATGGGTGTCGTCCATTCACTGAGTTGTAGTCTTGAGGACTGTGCTCTTCACCAAATGTGAGCTGTGCTTCAATAAAAATGTTTTGGAGAAAGAGAAGAGACGCCTGGCCCCCGAACAGACAGGACAGAGAAGGAGCATCTGTTCTGCCAGAGAGCAGCAGAATGCAGCCTCTTGGCTTGTGTTTGTGTCTGACCACTCCTTCCCGCTTTTCCTCCACTCTTAATCCTCAGCTAGTGCTTAGTTCTTTCTACCTACCAACGTCTAGTGGAGAATGGCAACTTACGACAGAAGCCAGGAGCAAGCGGTGTGTTGCTTGTACTGATTATTTCCTCATATTGTGAATCCAGCATGACGTAGACTGCACATTTCTCTCTATTTTTTTTTTTTTTTTTTTTTTTTTTTTTTTTTTTTTTTTTTTTTTTTTTTTTTTTTTTTTTTTTTTTTTTTTTTTTTTTTTTTTTTTTTTTTTTTTT
>PVKA01043587.1:0-16669 GCA_004027165.1 Ctenomys sociabilis
TGTGGGCTGTGTGACTGTGGCTGTGTGCACTGTGGGCTGTATGTGTGTGGGCTGTGTGACTGTGGCTGTGTGTGCCATGGCCCAGGGATGTACTCAGCAGTGGAGTGCACTGTGGTGCTCTGTGACCTGGGGAGGTGCGCCCCGCCCTCTATCTTGCTGCTCCGGGCGCCTTCCCTTTGTCAGGCTTCTTGCCCCCTCTTTCTGATGTTCCCAGCTCATCGTGGACTGACAGTGTGAACCATATATCTGCTGCCTTACATGGTTCCTATGGGGTGTTTAGTCCCAGCAACACGAAGCTGGGCAAGACACCCACTGGTGCTAAATTTAATCTATGCGTTGAATACAGGATAAATCCACAAGGAGTGCCCTCACACCTGGTCTTCATTGTGATGACAGTAAAGGCCTGTACTTTTACCTACTTTTTTCACATTGTTACTGTTTACGGCCTGCCTGACACCTCAGCAGACTAAAGCACCCGCTTCAGCAGAGCGGGATCGATCCCTGGCGTGCCTGCCCCGCCCCCTGGCCTTCCTGAGACGTCCGGGCGTGATGGCCGACGCCTGAAATCCCAGCATTTGAGAGGCTGAAAACAGGAGAGTCTCTACAAGTCCAATCTAGTAGTGAGACCCTGTAGACCATGTTGACCCTCTCCTAAATACAGAAAAGAAATAAAAATTAAAAAGTGAAAAAGTTACTGTTTGTGCCATTACTATCTGAAAAAAAATCACACTGATGGTAATGTGACTCAGCGGTTGAATGGTTGCTGAATTTCATTGTTAAATTCACAACATTGTAAGCAGTGATAATAAAAATTTTTCATTACTATGTTTAGAACGCCAAGAAATTTGGAAAAGGAAATACTGATTTTTAAGAATAATAGTGGAGGGGCTGGGGAGATGGCTCAGTGGAATAAGCCCTTCCTGACAAGTGCAAGGGCCTGAGTTCAATTACCGGTTCCGCAAAAAAATAAAAATAGTGGAGTAATCTTGGACATGACAACTTTCCCTATATGAAGTGGACTGTCCTCGTGGTAACGTCATTCGGGTGTGCCTGCAACAGGAGGCGGGTGCCAGTCTCACACAGTGCACACAGTCTTGATAGCATATAAATATTTTAAATAATGAAGTGCTTACTGAGATCATTTTATAAAGAGAATACAAATTACAATTAAACAAAAAATTACAAATGGTGCAGAATTTCTCTTAAAGTCATATGAATTTCACAGTATTTGTTGTAATACTGAGTTGTCTTCCAACCAGTTATTCAAATTACCAGATATATGCATGTAAGATTAGAAAAATGAAAAAAAAAAAGAAAGAAAGAAAGATATATATAAGAAATTAAGAGAGGAGCTGGGGAGATGGCTCAGTGGAATAAGACCTTCCTTGGCAAGCACAAGGGCCTGAGTTCAATCCCCGGTTCTGCCAAAAAAAAAAAAAAGTGTGTTCTGTAGTTACATCCATTTACTGACAAAAGCCTCAAATTCATCCTGTTTTATACCTGAATAATACTCCATTGTGTAAAAATACCACATCGTTACCCGTTCCTCAGTTGATGGGCATCTGGGTGGTTTCCAAGATTCAGCTATGACAAATTGTGCTCCTGTAGACATAGGTGCACACACGTCACTCCGGTATGAGATTTTTAGTTCTTCTGGAAAAATACCCGGGAGGGGAATAGCTGGCTTGAATTGGACCTCTAATCCTGGCTTTTGAAGGAATCTCCACACTGATTTCTACAGTGGTTGCCCCAGCCTGCACTCCCACCAACGGTGGAAAGGGTTCCTTTTCCCCACAGCTCCTCCAGCATTTATTATTGGCTGACTTGGTGATGTCAGCCGTCCTTCTGGGGTGAGATGGAATCTCAGAGTCTTTGTAATTTGCATTTCTCGAATAGCCAACGATGTTGAACATTTTTTTCATATGTTTGCTTGCCTTTGAGAATTGCATGTCCATGAGATAGCTGCTTTGTGGAGGAGTGCTTGAGCCAGTGTCTGGTCTGCCTGCTCCTCAGTGGTCAGGAATAAATGGCGGATGAGTAGAGTAGGGGGTGGATTTTGGCAAAGGGGCCGATAGTGTGGCCGGTTCAGCTCTTCAAGAAGCAAGGATTTACCCTTGAGGTTGATGTATTTCAGCAGGACAAGAAGTGAGAAGGGGTCGTATGCTGGCTTGAGTTGCCTATGAGTCATGTCAGAAGTGAAAAAGGGAGGAAGTTTGGAAATGTTAGATTAGCATCTTCTGTTCGTAAGCTACTTGAATATTTGCGAGGTAAAATTGAAATGTAGAAAATTGAGCCTTCCTGATACCACAGCAGACTAAAGAGCTTGCTTAGGCAGAGCACAGGGGCCAGGTTCTACCCTGGGCCTGCCTTGCTCTCCCCCCCTTCGGAGGGGGGGAAGTACACTGAGGTGGGATTGAGACTGGGCATGGTGGTGCACGCTATAATCCCAGCACTTGGGAGGCTGAAAACAGGAGAACCACTGTGAGTCCCATGTACATGGTGGGACCTTGTAGACCCTGTACTAAAATACAAAAAAAAAAAAAAGAAAGAAAGAAAATTGTGTCTGGCTTTGTTGTGATTTAAAAGAGCTAGGGAGGGCGGGGGATGTACAATGACACAAGCACCTATGATTATAGCGCTGCTCGGGTGGGTTTTTTTAATTGCTTCTAGTGGCCTCAGAGATAGCTCAACAGTCTAAGCATCTGCCTAGGCAAGCACAAGGACCCAGGTTCAATCCCGCCCTACCCCAGGTGCACCAAGCCAGCCGCCAAGACCAGTGTGTTGGTACACGCCTATAACCCTAGCGCTGGGGAGGCTGAGACAGGAGATCGTTATGAGCCCACGGGGCAAAGTGAGACCCCTATCAAATACATAAAAATAAGTAAATAAATTGCTTCTGCTTGCCAGTTTCTCAGTGCTTGGTTAAATTAAACACCATCGACTATTTTGCTTGTTTTTATAGCCAGTGTATTGTAGTAGCTTCCACCAGAGAATGTTTGATGACTGGTTAGGAAGAAATGCTTGAATTCTTACCACTGCCTGTGCAGTGCACCCAGGATTCTGGGGCCAGCTTGGCGTGTGGTGTCTGAGATCAAACCCAGGTCCTTACGGTCCCCATGCAGGTGTGTAGAGCACCAAGCTGACTCCCCAGCTGTGTGGCACAAGATTTTTTCAACTGTGAAATTGTCTGTTATTTTGTTGCAGTTTTCTTTGAGACGCATTAATAGAATGGGTTGGTGTGCCAGTCCCCAGATCCCTCGTTCTGCGGGCGCAGACCTTGTAGCTTCCACCACTGACCTTTGGGGCTTCCCAGCCAGACCCTTAATACAGAGTGCAGGAGCAGTCGTGGGGTCCAGGCTGTCTACTGCATCATTCCTTGTGTCTCTGTCTGTAGTGTCTTTTGCACTTGACTCATTGAGTGAATATTCTATGTATTTAGGACAGAGTCTCACTACACAGATTGGACTCGTAGTGACCCACCTGTTTTCAGCCTTCCAAATACTGGGATTACAGGGTTGCACCACTGTGGAGGACCATCTGAGCCACTCTCCCTAAAAGAAGAGCGACTGTCCATTTTGACTGAGCCTGACCCCATTTCCTTGTATTGTTATGTACAGAGCTGGCTAGAACTGCTGTTTTTCCTTCAGTTGGCCTTAACCAGTGTGTATTGGTCTAGCTGAGGTGCTGGTGACAATCTTTGAAGGGGGCACATGTGTTTCTCTGGTAACCTACACCTGCTGCTCCTTATTGCGAGCCAGGTCAAGACAGGACCAAGAATCAATGTTCCATGCTGCCAGCTGGGATCGAGCCTCGAGATAGAGGCTGTGACTTCTGGGGCTGGAAAGACTACATCAAAGCTGAAGCGTAGACCCCCCTCAAAACATTAGGTACTATCTCAAGAGCATAATGCAGATTACTCTCTCTGCGTGTCCTCTGTGCACACAGCAGAGGTAAATGCAGGCCCCCACCTAGCTCATCTCACAATAGTCACCTACTTCCCACAATTCTCAGTCATTCCTCCTCAAGCTGCTCCTCCTCCACTGAATAAAACCAGGTGTGGCCCTGCGTCAGCCTCTTTGATGCGGAAAGCCATCTTCATGACTGGACTTAGGGGCCCTTGGCTTCCCATAATTATAAATATGCTTTAGTGTCTACTTTCACCGTGGGTTGCACTGGGAGTGGGAGATTGGAATTAACTTGGTGGGATTCCAATAATGTATCTTTGGGATTACAAATATTGACTTCTTGGACTGAGAGAAGAACCCAGAGGGGACTCCTACATACCACCATTCTGGGAATCTAGTGGCCTGGGGGTGGAGCCAGCGCAGCAGGAGGTACCAAGGATCAAACCATAATCCCTGTGTTTGCCTAAACAAGCACTTAGTCTGCGGAGCTATCTTCGCCAGCATTAATATTGCATCTGGATTCATGTGTCGGTCATGTTTAGTGACTTTGTGTCCTGCAGCTCAATGCTCATGTCTCCAAATCTATTTGTTGCTGTATTACTTTTGGCCTCATGTGACAGAATTGTGGAGACAGTGGACATTCCTCGTTCTCATTTTAGCATAATACCTACACAGTGCCTTCATTCAGGGACCCAGGGGCAGGTCTATGCTTTATCTGGGTGTGAAATTTCATTTAATTTTTACTGTTTTGTAAGCCTTTAAAAAACAATACACATAAATTGAATTTCAGAACATGTATTTATGGACCAGGGAAGGGCCAGAGTTCAATCCCTGATTCCACAAATATATATATATATATATATATATATATATATATATATATATATATATTTATGAAAAGATTCGATAAACAGATGAGATTTTTCTTCCTTTTTTGGGCTAATTGTATATAGGTTTGTGATGGTGAGACACCCTTCCCTTTGAGCAGATGGGGTCTGGCAGGTTAGCTCAGTTGTTTAAGCATGTTCTCTGGCAAACCCAGTCAGGCCCAGGGGACCCCAGTTGGATCCCCAGCTCCACGAGCTGTAGCATTCCTGCCCCCAAGGCAGCCTGAGCCAACCAGAAACAATCTTTGAGCAGGTAAGCATCATGTTCCTATGATGTAGTTGTGTGTGTGTGTGTGTGTGTGTGTGTGTGTGTGTGTGTGTGTGTGACTGTGGACTGGCCCTGGGACATTTCAGTTACACTCCTGCCATCAGTTGGCTGTCTACCTACAAAAGAAGCTATTCTGTATTCACACCTTGTATTTGAGTAGAGATTGCCTTGTGTGTCGTTGATAAACTGCCTGTGTAGGAGTAGCGTGGCTATAGTTCCCTTTCCTTGTAAATACTTACCAGGTTTGAGTTAAACATTACCTGAACATGTTAACATGTACTGAAGCATTTTGTGAACATTTTCTTCCAGGATTATATACATGTGAGACCAGGCCTAGTTGTGTATATTTTACTTCCATGACAATGTTTTTATTAGTATGTGTTACAGTATATAATCTATACCGTTGTCAGGTGAAACTGGCAGATACATATATTATTTTTTTATTACTATTTTTATTGAAGAACAAATAGCAGTGACAGTTTCAAGACAAATTAACAGGACGGATTCAACAAATCAATACATTGCAAAATGTTTTTGCAGCGTTTCAGCATCACACAAGGTGCACACATGATACTACTCTTACAGGCATCACCATAGCAGATGACTCTAATCGGTGAATGAAGACATTGCAGCTGTACACCTATCTTATTTCTCTACGGTGATTTACATCACAGATTCAACAATTAACACCCTCTACCTCGTTATCTCCCCAGTGTCTGTCCATATTCCTAGAAGCCGACATAATATCTTGTCCAACCACTATTAGTGAAAATCTTGCTTCTCATAGAATTATGCAGCAGCATAGCATGTTTGCCCTAACTGTACTGTTTATATACACACATCACGATTCTTCCTTTCTATACCCCTTTTTTTGTCTAGACATGTCAGAGATGGACACTCCATTGTCATTAAGCCAATTTAGGTGCCTGAATTCAACGACAAATCAACACAGCCCAGCATTCACAATAATAGTGAGTTATCTGAAGAAGTTGATGACTGTAGCCATTTACAGCTCAACTTATTATTATAGCCCCATGTTATATACCTCACTTTTATACTTTTATACTGGATGGTTTTTACCAAGATAGAGCAAGACCTATATACCAAAAGATGTAGCTTTTGTTTTTGATGAGGTCAGTGAAGTCCCCTCAGGGTTTATTTTGTAGTCCTGTACCTTACTCTGTAGATCCTTTATCTGTGTCCTCCATGTGGATGAGTCATGGCCAATGCTTGGCCAGTTTGCTTTCTATGAGAGCCTGAGAGAAAGTTTTCTCTCCATGTGACTCTCCCCAGACACACTATAGATCATCAGTCTCTTTCCTCTGTGGCCCCATAATCTCCTTGATCAGAAAATTTGGGGCACAACTGAGTTCCATGATGTTACAGTACAGGTTCTCCTATGTCCTGAGTCTTCACTGACCTTGAAAGGCTAGAGCCAAAATGTTGGCTGACCTTGCGGCTCTTCTATTTCTCCAGTTTTGATCTGTGACCTTAGGTTAACCATCCAGAAGAAAAGCTGCTTAGTACCCTGCAGCATATGCTGTTCAGTTTGCCCTGACTGACTCAATTGTCTTCAATTGTTGTGCATTTCTATTTGTATTTCTTCTTTTGACTTCTTATACTAGGGAGACTATACGATATTTGCACATGTGTGATGGTTTCACTTACGAGTATAGGCAGATGTATATATTACATACTGAACAAAACTGCATCTTGAACAATGTATTAGTATTTTCCTTGCTGGGTGTGGTGGCACATATTTGTAATCCCAGGGCTCGGGAGGCTGAGCTGGCTGGGCTACAGGGGGCGCTCAAGGCCAGCCTGAACGTCATCACGAGACTCCATCTCAAAAAGACAAAAGAGCAGATGGTTTGTAGGATCCACTTGCAAACCCTCTGACTGTGTGGAGGGCAGCTTCAGATTGACACTGCGATCCTTCAGTAGTCTTTTTGGTTTTCCAGCGTTCCCCTTCTTGAAGCATCTAATTTGAATATTTCTGTATTTCAGGAATTGATTGATTCACAGTATAAAAGTCAAGAAATCCTAATCACATTACCTTTTCAGCTCTCTGAATATATTATTCTTAGGCACAGTGGTTTGCGCCTGTCCACAGCAGCCGGAAGCCAGAGCCAGGGCAGAAGGCCGTGGCCACCGGGGCAGATGGAGGGCCTTGCCCACGCATTTAACTAAGCATGACACTCATAGATATTTTTCATTTTCATGTTGTTTTTACCATTTTCCCTTTTTTCTTATAACCATTGATCGTGTTTTCTCATTTTCAATGTACTTAATCCTCTTTCCCTGAATATTTGTGTATATTTCATGAAGCTAACCATATTATCTCTATGCTATGTAGAGAAATCAACATACTTTAAAATTTTACACAAAAATTGTTCCCTAAAGCAAAGTGTGTCCCAGTTTATTTCTCTGTTTGCTATACTAGATCAAAAGCAACTGGATGGAGGGGGAGGTAGCTCACGGGCGCAGCGCAGGCCTGTGTGCTTAGGGGTCTGCATTTCTTCCATTTGACTCTTTCTTCTCTAGTTTTGGGAATGTCTTTTTTTCTTGAGTGTCTTACTATCTCAGAATATTAAGTGCATGAGAAGAGATAATTGCTCCATTGCACTTCTGAAGTGTTAAAATTTGCAACACCCATCACCTACTTATGTATAACTATGTTAAATATGTCAGCATAAGCTTTGGGTGGCGAAGCTTTGAGTACTGAAATTCCAGAGAATTTTAATGTTATGCTGGTTTCCCAGCAAAGCTCAAGCAAAGGCGGCCCATGTTGACATTGAAAGTGATTTTTTTTTTTTTTTTTTTTTTTTTTTTCTCTCTTGGAACTGGTGATTGAAATTAGGCCCTTGCACTTGCCAGGCAAGTGCTTATTCTACTGAGCCATCTCCCCCACCCCACTTTAGGTACTTTTGAACCTGTGATTGAAAATGTGTAGGACCATTTCCAGTCCCCTGCATTTCCGATACATTAGGAATCTTGGTGTTTGAACAAAATAACAGTAAATATAAAATATATATCACTACACTCTTAAGTAATCAAGAAAAGTCAGAATCCCAAGGAAAACATGTTAAGGGCTGGTCAGGCTTTGAGGGGACACCTAGATAAAACCCATAACAGTAGTTTTGCCTCTAAAATGCTGTAACTGAAAGAATCTGTTTGAGATTCTTTCTCTGCGTTAAGACACCATACCCAACACTTACAATTTAAAGGAAGAATGGTGGATTTGGGTCCACAGCATGCACAGGTTTCCTGATAGTTGATTGTACCAAGGCAGGGTGGCTTGGCAGAGGGGAACAGCACGCAGCAAACCCGCTCATGGCATGGCACCGGGAGGCAGGGGCCCACCAGGGCAGGAAGAGTGGCATGCACACGCCTCTGAAGCCACACCCGCAGTGACCACGTCTTCCCATCTGGCTTTATAAACCCAACGTCATACCCAGCTATAAACCCATGAGAGGACTAACTAGTGTCATGCCATGAACCAGTCTCCCCGAAAGCCTCACGTAGGCGTGCATGTTTTGGAGAATATGTAGATTTAAAGCATAATACCCCACGCAGAGGCCTAAGTCATAATCCCAAATGCACATACTGTAATGATGTGAAAAGCGACCATGGTGAGCTCACCCACAGCCATGAAGTGCGGCTGGGTGCAGCAAGAGCTGGAGCACAGGAGACTCGCCGGTGCCACGCATGTGGCTCAGCAGTGGAGGCCAGCAGGGGGCGAGCTACGGAGCACAGTCTCGGAGAAGGAGAGAGCGGGACAGCAGGGGGCGAGCTCAGGTATCACCCGGAGCACAGTCTCGAGAAGGAGAGAGCAGGACAGCAGGGGTGTGCGCAAGCGCAGCAGGCACCGGCTCCACACAGCACCCGCATTAGCAGGTTCCCGGCCCTGGGGTGGGGACAGCGCGGGCGTCCGGCAGGAGCTGCCACGGGACGGCTGAGAAGCCGGAGAGCGCACGCTGAGCTCCGGGGCCCGCGTTCTGAACAAGCGTGGGCGTCGTGCCTGCTGGGACCCGAGCCTGAGGGAGACGCGGAGGAGAAAACTCGGGCCGAGGCTCGGTTCACACCGTGCGCTCCACAACGGCCTGCTGGACCTCAGACTTTCACACCGTCTGTTTAGAAAAAAGTTCTCAGCATTCCCCACGGTGACAGACTGCGTTCAGGGCTTCAGCCAGGGTATAGGAATAAGTTGGCTTTATTATCTCTTGACTCCAGGAAGGGGCAGGCAGCTAGAGATGCTAGATAGGAGGGGCAGGTCCCAGCACACCTCTCACAGCAAAGGTATTCTCACTTGAGTTATTTTACAAAATGTTTTCCTTTTTTTGTTTTGTTTTGTTTTTTTATGTTTGGTACAGGATCTACAGGGTCTCACTGTGTAGATTGGACTTGTAGTGATTCTCCTGTGTTCAGCCTCCCAAGAGCTGGGATTACAGATGTGTGCCACCACACTCAATCTCAATCGCTGTCTCAGCGCACCCTAGGGGCAGGGCCTGTACAGCAGGCCTGAGGATTGAACCGGACCCTGAGCCTGCTTGCAGGCGCTTTAATCTGTTGAGCTATTTGGCTGGCCCAAAAATTACATTTGAAAAAACTTCAACTATATGACCATCAGAATTGAGCGGAAACTGACCCAGGTTGTGGCCAAACAGTGAGACACAGGATCCACACAGCATGATTTGCTGTGCGACTTCTGCGGCATTTATGGAATAGCAGAACATGGAAAATCTACAAGAAGTGTGCACAGTGAGGCGCCGGGGGGATGGCTCAGTGGAATAAGCACTTCCCTGGCAAGCGCAAGGACTGAGTTCAAACCTCCGTTCTGCAAAAAAAAAAAAAAATCAAGAGTGCACAGTGACTGCGGATGGTAAACTCTGGAGCAGCAGCACAGCAAGCACTAAGGAGCTGTCCGCACGAAGACAAGGGTGCACCTGCCGGGTTCCCCTGGGTATGCCCGACCATGCCCAAAGCTCTGTTAAAAGTTTTTCTGAAAGTTCCTGAGATAATTATATTGTTATGATTGGTGTACCTCACCAGCAGCTATTTTGAGAATAAATTAATTGCAAAATAGGTCAACACAAATTGCCGTGTGGGAAGACAATGCACGCCCGCTTGCCCGCATGCGACGTGGGGAGATGACGGGCAGTTTACAGACGTGTTAGCACCCGGTACAGCTGCACATGTCAGAGGCAGACCTGGGGAGACCGCACACCAGGCGTAGGGGGTGGGGGTGCAGATGTCGCTAACCCTGACCTCAACCCACCCCAAGCCTGAGCACTAACCCTGGCACAGGGTGAGAAGTAGTCATCTCAGTTACTCGTCTCATTGCTGGGACGAAACACCGCACACCCAAGATGAAGGAAGGAAAGGTTTATTTAGCTCACAGTTAGTGGAGGCTTCAGTCCACACTCAGCTGGCTCCAAAGAGGAGCGGCACATGGCAGAGGGCAGCAGCGAAAGAGCAAAGAGCAGAGGGAGGAGCTGCAGCTGCGGCAGCTAGCAGGCCCCTCTCCAGCCCTTCCACTCACTGTATTCAGGCTGTCCACCCTAGGGCAGGTGCAGCGCCCATGCCCATAAACCCAGGACTCAGGGCCTAGCTCAGCAGGTTAAAGCGCCTAGGGGCAGGGGCCGAGCGGGGGGGGGGTCCATCCCCAGCCTGCCATGCTGGTTCTGCCCCTGGGGGTCATGCAGAGACAGTTGAGACTGGTCGTGGTGGTGCGCGCCTGTAATCGCAGCTCTTGGGAGGCTGTAAACAGGTGGATCACTATGAGTCTGATCTAGTAGTGAGACCTTGAACACCCTGTAGACCCCTCCCTAAAATACAGAAAAAAAAAAAAAGAAAGAAAACCTAGCATTGGATCATGAATTAACCAAACTGTAGAAGAGAGGCTGAAAACAGGCAGATCACTATGAGTCTGGTCTAGTAGTAAGACCCTGTACACCCTTCCATAAAATACAAACAAAAAAATTTATTTTTATAACTACAAAAACAATCCTATTTTTTTTTTCTGGAAATAGCATCACATGTATTTTCTAAAATTGGAATAAAGTTGCTGGTGTGTACATTTTGTAATACACCAAGGTAGAAGATACAGCCAGGGGGATGGCTCAGTGCAATAAGCACTTCCCTGGCAAGTGCAAAGGCCTGAGTTCAATCTCCGGTTCTGCCAGAAAATGGGAAAAAAAGTAAAAGTATGGCAGTAGAGTATATCTCCACCCTTTTTTTTTATTTTTTAGGGAAGGTGTTCCCCCAAACTACAGTGTGTACAGGGTCTCATTACTAGATCAGACTCATAGTGATTCCCCTGCTTACAGCCTCCCAAGACCTGGGATTGCAGGTGCACGCCACCACGCCCAGTTTCAACTGTGGCTCAGCTTGTCTGCAGCGGGGCTGGCACGGCAGCTCTGGGGATTGAACCCCTGGCCCTCCATCCTTCCATTTTTGCAGAAATCTAGTTACTAGTTGTGTCCAGAACAATATTTGCATTGCCTGTTGCATCAGACAAGGCCATGGATTTTGTTTTCTTTCTTTTTTCTTTTTGGTGAAACCAGGTATTGAACTCAGTCCATTGCACTTGCCAGGCAAGCACTCATTCTACTGAGCTATATCTTCCCAGACCCTGAATCCTGTTTTCTATGTGCTCTTTTTTTCTTGAGGTATAAGCGGTCTGCTCTTTTTCCTATTTATTGTTATTTAGTACAAATTCTTGTTATGACATATACCACAGATAGCTTTATTATTGGGAAGGAGTTATGTATTTAGAATTAGCCAGCTGGACTCAGTTTCGATGATCCCAATTTTGTTGGCAACATCCAGTGCATCTGGGGCCAAGGAGATGGCTCAGTAGAATAAGCCCTTTCCTGGCAAGCAGTAAGGCCCTGAGTTCAATCCCCAGTTCCACAAAAAAAAAACATCGAGTGCATCATAGTTAGGAGACAGTCGAACATACGCCTTCTTCTCTCCATCAGGCCAGATTGACCTTAGCAACATCGATGTCACAGAGCTTCTCCACAGCTCGTTTGATCTGGTGCTTATTGGCTCTGACATCCACAGTGAACACGAATGTGTTGTTGTCCTCAGTCTTTTTCATGGCTCCGTCGTCAGGGGGATCTTGATGATGGCATAGTGGTCGGGCTTGTTTCTCCTGGGGGTGCTCTTCCGGGGGTATCTGGGGTGCCTCCAGAACTGGTATCCAGGGACAGCAGAAGATGGGTGACATTTGTATCTTCTTTCTGTGGCTGTGGATGCCTTTCAGCACAGCCTCTTGGTGTTTGCTTTTGTTTCATCTTTGGGAGGGCCAGGGGCGTCCTTCTTTGCCTTCAGCGCCATCATGATAAAAAGGCTCTGCTTTTTTATTTCTTAACTTTTGTGTACCATGATTTACATCTAAATGTATCCCTCTATTTCTAAATCTCACCCTCTAAATCTAATTGGGTCACAGTTTGCTTTCGTGGTAACACTTTTTTTTTTTTTTTTTTTTGTGGAACTGGGGATTGAACTCAGGCCCTTGAAAGCGTGCCAGGTAAGCACTTACTCTGCTAAGCCATCTCCCCAGCCCCTTGTGGTAACACTCTTTTAATTCAAAAAAATGTTCAAGGTTACCCTTCCATTTCAAGATGTACTTTAATTAGTGTACAAGGCATGTGAAGAGTAACATGTGTTTCTCTGCCTCCTCTATTACACAGAAGGTCATTTGTGCCACTTTGTGCCCTAAGAGCTCTGTCATCATAAATATTCTGTGATGGATTTTGTCTTGACTTCACCCCAAGGCCTCACTCTATCATCGAGGCCTCTTTCCAGAGGTGGCTGGACTTTTCGTGTGTGAAGATGGAATTGCTCGCAGTAGGATGCCCCCTTTCGGGTGTGTGTGCCGCCCAGCTGTCCGGAAGAAACTGCAAGTAGCCGCAGAAAGAGGCTCGCTGTTGCCGCCCGCTGCGTGCCGCTTGCTGCTTGCGCTGCCATCTGGCCACGGGCCCTTCCTCCTCCGCAGCTGCCCTGCGCATGCCGCCCTGCCTTGGAGCCAGCCTGTTGTGGGTGGAAAGCTCCACAGACTGAGCCAAAGATACACATTTTCTCCTTTAATTTTGGTTGTTGGGAATTTTGACTCTGCAATAAGAAAAAAAAATTAACTCAGGTTCATTCTATTGTATGTGTATCCATGGAAGCCTCGCTTCATTCTCTGTAGTCTGCCACTATCTACTAACAGAGCAGTGGCCTTCCAAGTAAATTCCCCAGCTTTTTGTACGTGAACTAAGCTCACATTTGAATGAGTGTGGAAGTGAAACATGTTTTCTTTGGTTTTTTCCTTTCATTGTTAGTGCCTGTTATGTTTGCAAAATCTTGGGGGGATTTGTGGGTTTTTTGGCTTGTTTGTTAGAGGGTTTGGCTGACTCAGCCCACCATGGAGGCAGGGCTGGTGGGGCCTATGGTGCTAAGGATCAGATCGCAGCCCATGTGCCTGCCTGAGTGTGCTCGCTGAGCTGTCTCGCCAGCCCATACCCATATTCATCGTATCCCCCCATTTCCCTCCTTTCGGATCACTGAGCCATAACGTATGTGGCCTTCCTTCCTTAATTCAGTTTCACTGTTCTTAGGCTTTCTTCTGTGCAGACTATAATTCTTTTTTTTTTTTTTTTTTGTCTTTTTGAGACAGGGTTTCACTATGCGGTTCAGGCTGGCCTTAAGCTCACTTTGTAGCTCAGGCTGGTCTCGAACTCACAGCAATCCTCCTGCCTCAGCCTCCCGAGTGCTGGGATTACAGGCATGCGCCACCACGCCCGGCCTATAATTCTTTTAGCTCCCCAAATTATCTTTTATAGAGTTAGCCTAGTGTTCCAGGGATTTGTCTGTCAAAACAGGTTGAAGTTTCAAAATACTGGCTAAATTGAATCAGAGATGGAAGGGATCAATTTCCTGAGGAGTAAGTTGAGGAAAAAAGGACACTTGCCTTGATGCTTCAGAGTAATTGATCAGATTTTTATACGTCTTTTTTCACCTGGATTTTGATTTGTGGGCTCCTTCTATGGCCCACACTTTAGTGACTTTGTACCAGTAAAACTGGGATTAAGCAGCAGGAGAAGCCGGGTGTGGTGGCGCATGCCTGTAATCCCAGCACTCGGGAGGCTGAGACAGGAGGATTGTTGTGAGTTCGAGACCAGCCTAAGCTACAAAGTGAGCTTAAGGCCAGCCTGAACTGCATAGTGAGACCCTGTCTCAAAAAGACAAAAAAAAAAAAAAAAAAAAAGCAGCAGGAGAAGCAGAGTTCCCACGCTGCTGTAGCTTAGCACTGAATTCCTGTGTGACAAGTGCAATAGGATGAGAATAAGCATCTCATGACCAAGATTTGATGTAAACATTTGGAAAACTCGGCCTTGGGGCCAGGGAGATGGCTCAGAAGAATAAGTGCTTCCCTGGCAAGTGCAAGGGCCTGAGTTCAATCCCCAGTAGTTCCGCCAAAAAAAAAAAAAAAAAAAAGAAAGAAAGAAAAAGAAAATTCACCCTTATAAGTAGCACTTTATGAGTAGATTGCAATGTTCCTTTTACTGAATCTCACTCTTCTTTCTCCAAATCCATGTCTGATGGTGTAGGAGGCAGTGGTGACCTTCGAGGACGTGGCTGTGAGCTTCTCCAGGGAGGAGTGGGCTCTGCTGGATCCATCCCAAAAGAAGCTCTACGGAGATGTGATGTGGGAGACCTTTAGGAACCTGGCTGCTATAGGTATGAAGGACACTTTTTTCTCATTTGTGCACTCAGCATTGGATGATGCTTATTAATTAAGTTTCCTTAATAGGATAGTGGAAATGTTATCGTGCATTTTACAGGAATGATCAAATTTTACTATGAATCAAACTTGAATCTACTGATTTTCGTATGTGTGGTAAGTCTTCATTATATTTTTGTTTCCACATTTTAGGAAGGAACCCAGATGACCCGCAAATTGAAGATGAGTTCAGAAATTTCCAGAAGCATATAAGGTAACTGGTACTCAGGGAAAAAAGGCCCTCAAGTGTCAAAGTATGAATCTGAAGCAAACTACATGCATAAGACCATATTCACATCTCTTTAATCTCACACAGTATCTCACTGAACATGTACACAATAAATATCTCTAATCTGACAATTGAGTATTAGAAATATTGTAATACCTCAAGTGTAGGTGGTACTCATATTGTTGGCAAAACTGACCTCTTTAAAGTAATTTAATAGAAGAACAGCTGGATGAATTGGTGCTTAGCTGTAACCCCATACTCTAGAGACTGAGGAAAGAAGATGCTACAAATTCCAGGCCAGATTGGACCACATATTAAGTTCAAGGCCAGCCTTAGAATCTGTCTGAAATTTAAAAACATTAAAAATACAAATTGTTTCTCCCCAGATTTATAGACAGGTTAAATGAAAGTGCATTTAGATGGTAAATAAAGGAGTATATAGAATAAATTTTGTGTATATGCTGAGATCTAACTTCTAAAACATATATGCATAAGTTTTTTTTTTAACTATAGGGTCTACAGAATCTCACTACATAGATCAGACTCACAGTGATCCTCCTGTTTTCAGCCTCCCAAGTGCTGGGATTACAATGTATATGTTTTTTTAAAAAACACTTGCAAGCCGGGCGTGGTGGCGCAGGCCTGTTATCCCAGCACTGGGGAGTCTGAGGCAGGAGGATTGTTGTGAGTTCAAGACCAACCTGAGCTACAAAATGAGTTTAAGGCCAGCCTGAACTGCATAGTAAGACCCTGTCTCAAAAAGACAAAACAAAAAAAAAGAAAAAAAAAAAACAAAACACTTGCATATCACACAAATTATACATGATATTATGTGTAGTTAAATGTGATAGACACATTTAGCATTTGAAAAATTGCTAATTTTGTGGATGTATTCAAATCCAAGTAAATATAACCATTTTGATTGCATTTATTTTCACGCGGGCCTCCAAAGCATGCAGTCCACTGATGTTCCAAAATATCAGAAGACTCAGCCCCTTACACGGGGTGGGGGTGGGGGAGGAACTGCAGTGTGCGGCAGCATATATGGAAATGGAGATCGAGACCCCACAGCACGGGAAATCTGCATTCTTTTTTATCCAACCAGTTTATTTTTGTATTTTTTGGGACGGGTCCTCAGTATGTAGTGCAAACTGGCCATAAACTCTCAGTGATCCTCCTGTCTCAGCCTCCCAAAATACAGGCATGTCAACCACACCCAGCTGTATCCAACTATATTTTTTCTGCACATATTTTCTGCAGTATTAAAGTAATGATTGCAGTAATGCTTAACTACCCATTTGTAGCAGCACCAAAGCGAAACTCTGGAAAAAGCCTCAATGGCCCTTCACAGGTGAGTTGATTAAAGAAACACGAGGGGCCAGAGAGCAAGCTCGGTAGAATAAGGCCCTGGAGAGCACAAGGGCCTGAGTTCAATCTCTGGTTCCGCCAAAAAAAAAAAAAAAAAAAAAGACACGCCGGGCGTGGTGGCACAGGCCTGTAATCCCAGCACTCGGGAGGCTGAGGCAGGAGGATTGTGGTGAGTTTGAGACCAGCCTGAGCTGCAAAGTGAGTTTAAGGCCAGACTGAACTGCATAGTGAGACCCT
>PVKA01043588.1:0-16669 GCA_004027165.1 Ctenomys sociabilis
TCTCTTCTCTTCTCTTCTCTTCTCTTCTCTTCTCTTCTCTTCTCTTCTCTTCTCTTCTCTTCTCTTCTCTTCTCTTCTCTTCTCTTCTTCTCCTCTTCTGTTTTCTCTTCCTTTTCTTTTATCTTTTTTACTATATCAGAGTCTATTGTTTTGATATTCCTTTGCTATTTCACTTTCTTGGGTAGCTAGTGAAAAAATATGTCTTTTTTTTTTTTTTTTTTTTGTTTGTTTCCAGAAGCTCTCTGAAGTCCCTGTTACAAATAGCACTTATTCTCTGTATCTAAAATCTTTCACCTGATTGTACCTTTTCTTAAATGACTTCCTGTACTTCATCAGCCCCTGATCTTTATATATCCTCAGTGTAACTGTAACTTATCTCAGTTCTTAAACCAAAAAATGCCCATAGGCACTGCTTCATCCTTCAGTGAATGAAAAAAGTTGTTACCTTGGTTTGTTCAGTGTCATCAGCCCAAAGCTCTCTAACTGCTACTAGTCCATTTTCCTTTTGATGCTGTCTTCATGATAAATTGAGTTTATCTTCTCATCTAATAGTCATATCTAATTTCTTGCATACTGCATTTTGAATTACAGAAAGTATGTCTCTTGGTATATTCAAAAGAATAAATAATCGATGTCCCAACAATGTGGTCTTTTGCAAGGTCACTGCTCTCATTTCTGGTGACATTGTTTGTCACAAAACTTTCTACAAAATGATTCCACTTATTGCAGCAGACATACATGTATATTGATCAATATATCTTCCTTTTCTCCTCTTGTGCAGAAAAAAATAATCAGGCCTGCATTCTTCCTTTTTCATCACTATTATTTGTGGACACTATTATTCCTAACTCTTCTGTGGTTTTTTCCCTTGTTTCAATTTTTTTCAGATTCTCCTGTTGCCATCACTATATGTTTACTAGCTAATGATGAGTATTACAAATGTTGGTGAAGGCTGACTGTTAAATCTCTATGGCATACTTGACAATCTAATTTGTATATATGTATTTCTGTCCATCTGTCAATAGTCGATATAAAATGTATTTTTAAAATATAAAATTGAAGCATCACTTCCAAAAGAGTGACTCAAATAAGATCACATAAATAATTAGTACATATCAATGATAATTCCATTTACCTGAGATTTTTGGTAAGTCATGTGCTGTACATAAAAATATGTGTATTGATGAGTGAATAGTGACATATTGTATATGATAATTAACTACTTTATATATTTTCTATATTTATTTTGCACGTGCACATGTATATCTGAGCAGTTCAGTGTGGCACTCTTCTTCACTTTTGTAAATGAGAAAACAGAGACTTGGTGACATTAACATTTTCCAAAATTACACAGATAATGTGAAAAGAGGAATTTGAAACAATGTTCTCTTCCAAAGCACTTGTGTCATCTGGGTTTTCACTCAAGTCATGAAATACAGCCAAGCCTCGGCATTGCTAGTATGCCTGAGCTGTAGACAAACAAACGGTAACACATACCAGCCAAACCTTCTCTCTTAGGGGATGTGTACACGTTAGCGGTATAACTTCATTCTCTCTCTCCCTCTTGCTGCAGCCTCCCCTCATCCTTACTTTTGTTAGCTCATGCAACACTGGCTTCGGTACATGTGGTTTCCTGGATTCACAGCAGCTGTGTGTCTGCTCCTTCCTGTGTTTTCTCAGCCTGCACTGCTCACTCGCATGAGTGAAGCCCACTGGTTGCCAGCCATGCAACCAGCTGATCATGGCCCACTGGGCCAGGGGACCCTGGCAGCGCCTGGTAAGCTCAAGTGATGTGCTCTGAGCACACTAGGAGCTACCATTTGAGGTTGTTCTCTAAGCGCCCTTGACTTCAATTTCATCTGGAGGCTTGCATTCCGCTCTACCCCTCCATGCCACCCAAGGCTCTAGAATTCAGTTACGGACTAGCTACAGTATGTAATTCTGAGAGTTGATTTCAGCGATTTTTAAAAGTCCTTTGTTTAAAAGTATTATTCAACCCCCATGTTTAAAACTCCTCTTTTAAGAGTAATCAGTGACAAACATATTGGTAAGCAGAGGCTGTTTTATTGTTACTTATTTCATAAATTTTGTTCTTCCTCTTTGTAGTTTTTTCAATAAGTTTATTGAGAAACAAATAGCAATGAGACAGTTTCAAAACCGATGAGTAGGATAGTTTCAATAATTAATACATTGCATATTGTTGTCTTAGTGGTTATTCATTGTATAATATGCAGACATGATGTCCTGTCCACAAACAGTATTAGAACAAACGTTTCTATTTATTGAATTAAGAGAAAGTAGCTGTATATCTATCCTATTTTGAATATGTAGATGCAAAATGGTCATTCACTTTTGAAGCATCCTTCATTCAGTACCAGTATCCTTGGCTCTTCTCAACCACGTCTCTGGCCATGCCTCAGTGTGCTTGGAGGGCTCCACTTGTTGCCACATGGATAGAGCATGGATCATATTTCTCTCTCCTTATTCTGCCTGGTTTCTTAGACTATATTAGAGGCCACAATGTTTTTAGCTATCATCCATACATTACAGGGATGAAACCCACATTCTTATCTCAGATTTCTCCCAAGATGATTACCCTACAGTTTATTGACTGCTGAGAGTTATTGGTATATTTATTAAATAGTGCATGTTTCATATAGCGGGATGTCTCATGGAGAAAACCATCCTGCTCAACCCAGACTTGGTGCACAGTCTTACACAGCATACTTAGAAGGAAGTGTTTCTTTTTTAACTTTTAAAGAATAAAGAATAGTATTAGAAAAAAAATGTTAGAAATGATACATAATTTCACTAAACAAACTCATAGGAAATCAGCTCTGGTGTGTTCAAGCACATCTATGTATAGCTATTATGGAGGTTCACTTACCAGGAAAACAGGAAGATATTTCTGTTGAGTTTCTTATTTACTACTTCTCCACTCCTATAAATTCCCTATATTCTTTCTCTGGGCAGTTACCATGAAGATTTCCTTCCAACTGAGATGACCCTGTACTCTGCTGATACATCTGACGCTTAGCAAGTGAACTGTCCCATGGGGAAAGTAGGATCAGGTGAGTTGGTCTGGCTTTAGCTTTCTGCTTATACAACTGTAACATATGGTCAAAAGATTGACCACTATTCAATTTTGAGTATTCTTTTGGAATTGTGAAGTTGAAGAAATCCCACCAAGCTTCATGGGTGTATGCTTTAAAGTGACAGAATCTGCATGGCTCTGTAATTATTGTAGTATCTGTGTCTTAGAAGAGACTGTAAGAGATACCTGACTTGTTTCAGATTTCCATTGGGTTGTGAGGCAGTGTTTATCAGGTGATACATTATGAATGTGTTTTTTCACAATGACAAACAGCAAAATTCCATATTTTGATTCACTTGAGAAGACACAATATAGAGATAACTTTTGAAATTTCCAATAGTCAGCATACGCAAGTGGACTAGAAAAAATTTAGTAGAAGCACAATGCTGCACACTTGAAAATATGAAAATGTAGGGGCTTGGGAGATAGCACGGCAGTCTAAGTGCTATGCTGTGCCAGTCACCAAAACAAGGCAAGCCTGTAATCCCAGTGCTGGGGAGACTGAAGCAGGAGGATCACTATGAGTCAGCACTGTGTAGCAAGACCCTGTACCAAATAAACAACAAACAAATAAATAAATGTCTTAAAAATCCAAATGCTATTCAAATACAAAACAGTGGTCACTATGAAAGTTTCTGTAGGATTATATTTTCATTTGTAGGAGATTCAAAAATTTGAGATTGTACAGTGTTTGCAAGTATAAACTTCTTAGAGATTCTCTGGCATTTTCCCTGCACATAAGTACTGACCATCCATCTATTAGCTTCTCATACTCATTTCTGAAATGGATCTTCCTTCAGTGTGAGTCATTTAAAATTACTTATTGACATCTGTCAAAGCATATTGCTGTGGCTGAATCTAGAACTTTCCCTGAAACAACATGCAATGTGATCATTTGGGGTACAGTCTCTCACCTGAATGTTGGTGCACCACACATCTAGTGCCCTCCTACTCTAACTGATTTCTTCTGGGCTTAGAGACCATGGGTACAGCGTTGACATGGAGATGAGTCTGGAGCTCACTCCTGGGGCCCAAAAATGAGAACAGCAGTTGCTCCAAAAGGCCCAACTCATTTGTACTTTTCCAGATGGCCTTTCCAATAACAGAGCATCTTGCAAATTAATTTGCATTTCTGTTATTGCTTTGAAGATATTATTTTAATAAGTAGAATTCATATAATTAAAGTGAAGTATAGAGATTATTATTGTATTGTATCTTTTTGTTTCATAACTAAAAATTGATAATTCAAAGAGGAGAACTTCTTATAAAATTTCACAATATGTTTGTGACAGTCTACTCATCAGGTTAAATGATTGCTCTCCCTGTCTTTTCAGGAGGTAATGATTACCCTCATTTCTCCAATGGTTGAATACATGTTTTTTTTTTTTTATTCTTAAAGAAATCTAGTTTTGATTTTTTCCAAAGTTTTATAGATTAGTGTCTGTAAGAAAGATATGATAGAAAAATAAAACACCTGAAAGATTTCACACTTTCAACTGCAGTAGCATTAGTTCTGTTTTTCAGCAAGAGCTAACAAAATGTATCAAGCATATTGAATAGGGTGAGGAGAAAAGCCACTGTCAACACTAGTTCTAAGGTATTAACATAATATTTATTATTATTTCTCCAAAATTGTCACTTCTGTCATCTTCTCTATTTTTCTTGATATTGTTTTCCTTCTCTTGGATTTTGAATTAATATTTTATGTCTCTGGTATCTTTCTTATTATTTATTTTTCAGAGGACTTACTGTCAGTTGTGTTTATTTATTTATTCATTTATTTGTTTGTTTGTTTATTTGATATTATGTCAACCAGTCATGACTTCTGTTCTTCAAGTCAATGAGTAACCAGTGTCACTTTTATCACTTAAGTTAGCGTACATCTCAGATAGTATCCTTTAAAATGTGCATTGCTTCTATTACACATTCTCATTCTAGGAACTAAATCTGTTCCTTCAATGTTCTTTAAATCTTTGAATGTTGCAAAGTGTTTTTCAGTTTAGTACCTAACCTAATCCATATGATATAATGTTTGAAATTTTTCATCCACTTTGTAGTAGGAAATACTAGGACTGGCAGGGCAACTCAGCAGACTAAGTGCATGCATAGGCAAGTACAGGGACTGGGGTTTGATCCTGTCACCATGGATTGTACCAGCCTTGCCCCCCCCCATTATGCTGAGCCAGCCACTGAGACCAGGTGTGGTGGTGCACCTCTGTAATTTCAACTGTGGGGAGGCTGGAAAGAGGGGGATCACTATAAGTTTGAGGCATATAGTGAGATGCCCCCTATCAAATACATAAATTATAGGTGGAATACTGGGGCTTAGTCAAAATAAAAGATTGTTGATATTCATATACCCACTGAATTACAACTGAAACTTAAATGCTTGAATAAAAATCCAATATGTATTTTGATGTATTATTTAAAGTATTCCAGTTGTACCTGATTTATTTTTAAGAAGTTGTTTCTCCAGCTCACTATTGTGTGAGTCCAGAGAAAGTTCCCAGAAGATCTAGGTAAAATTCAGTGGATACTCCAGAAATTAAGAATTGTAACTACTAATCATATTATTGTAATGGCTCAACAAGCTTATTATGACAATACTTCATTCCAGTAAGAACTAAATAAGACAATGAAATCATGATATTTAGCACTTTTATAACATAATTACTCTTCTGAGCTCTTTATAAACAGCAATTACTTAGAGAAGGGCAGCAAAGAGATCATCTGATCGGGTGACGCACATATAATAAACCATCTCCTTCAGAGTTAATGTCCAGAGAAGAATGACTTGTGAAACCCAGAGAAAAGTGACAATGAATGTTTGTGTGCAGGTAGCAGGTACTGGGGAGTGAAAGCATTTTTTTTTTTTAATCTGAACCACTCTTTTTCTTGAATCAGCTTTTGAAAACACCTGGATTCTATTTGAATTATAAGAGCAATTGAAAAGGGAAAGAAAGTGGAAATTATTTAAGTGAATGGAAGAACATATAAAAAATAAACAATATGTTGAGTTCCACTGTAAAAACAGAGTTAGACTTTCAGGTTATAAAAATGATTTGATTATCATAGAAGAAAAATATGTAGTTTATCTGCTTTTATTGCCTTGAGTTTCTTCCTTAAATCTGGTTGCTTGTCAAAGTATGCCATGGACACAGACCAGAAGTATTTGTTAACTTCTTCATGAAGAGTAACATTTGCTGGTAACATTTATGTTAACCCGTTTTCTATTGCTGGGATAAAACACTTGCTGTACGCAACTTCATAGAAAAGGGGTTTATTTTTCCTCACAGTTCAGAGTTGGAGTTCCTAGTCAGCTGGTCCTATTGCGCATGGCAAGGCAGAAATTTGGTGAAGGGATGTGTTGGAGGGAGGCTCATCAGATCATGAAAGCTGAGAACTAGAAGACGGAAGGGTCAGCCAAATAGCTCAGTGGATTGAAGTACCTGCAAGCAGGCCCAAGGGCCAGTGGTTCAATCCCTGGGCCTTCCTTGCTGAGCCTGTCCCAATAGCACGCTGAGATGGCAATTGAGACTGGGCATGGTGGCACACCCCTGTAATCCCAGCTCTTAGGAGGCTGTAAACAGACAGATCACTACAATTCTGACCTAGTAGTGAGACCCTGAACACCCTATAGACCTTCCCGAAGAAGAAGAAGAAGAAGAAGAAGAAGAAGAAGAAGAAGAAGAAGAAGAAGAAGAAGAAGAAGAAGAAGAAGAAGAAGAAGAAGAAGAAGAAGAAGAAGAAGAAGAAGAAGAAGAGCTAGAATGGGGCAGGGACAGGAAACAGGCATGGTCCCCATGGCCATACTACTTTAGTAAATTCCCTTTACATAGGTCCCAGTTCCTGAGACTTTATCACTTCCCTACCACACCATCGCTGTTATTCCTTCCTCAGTATATTTAACACAGTTTATGGAGGCTTCAGTCTATATTTGGAAGTCTTTAAGGCAGAGAGTCTCATAGCAGAGGGCAGCAGTTCACAGCAGTGGAAAAGAGCAAATGCAGCAAGAGCAAAAGGGTATACCAACGGATGAGAATTTGAGGGGTATCCTGTATCCAAGCCATAACAACATAACTACAACCTTAGCAACATCGTTGTTTATTCTAATTCACTCTCATCCAAGGGCAGCAGTATGGTCTCTGCTGATGCTGGGTCTTTGGGTTTAGTGAATGGCTTTTGTCCTCCCCTTTCCTGTCCCTTAATACTTGGGGGTTTTGGGCAGCTTTACATTTTTCCGTTGTAGTCAGCTGCTCTGACTCTGATCTGATGCATTTGCCTCCCTGGTTCAACCATGGAGGTATCTGAAGATTCTCAAACACAGTCTGATTCCTGTTGTCAGCTCCCATAATTTGCCATTCACTACTAAGAATTCTATAGAAATGACCCCCATATCAATGGTCACCAAAGAAATGGAAATTTCGAGGCTGGGGAGATGGCTCAGTGGAATAAGCCCTTCCCTGGCAAGCACAAGATTCTGAATTCAATCCCCAGTTCTGCGCCCCATCCCCCAAAACAGGGAAATTTCACCTGGGAGGCATTTATCTTTCTTCCTAGGCATGCTTTGCTCCACATCATCTAATTCCAATCTAGCTCTTCAGTTGACTAGCTATGTGACACTGGCAAATAATCTAACTTTCTATTGTTCAGTTTCTCTTTATAAAACTTAACAAAGTTCATTTCCTCAAGACACTTATTTAATGCTCTGAATTAAATGTGGGAAAACAAAGATTGAAAACTCAATTTTTCTCTTTGGATGAGAATCACAGATAAACAAATACTTATCAAAATGGGCTATGGCCATTTAGCTGTGGGTAGCACTGAAATCCTGATGAAGAGTTCAGAGATGGCCCAGTGGATTAAACCCTTCCCTGCAAGTGCAAAGGCCTGAGTTAAATCCCCAATTCCCACCCCCCAAAGAAATTAAATTAAATTAAAAAAAAAAAAAAAAACTTTACCCTGAAAAACTCTCTGGGGCTGGGAGATGGCTCAGTGGAATAAACACTTCCCTGGCAAGTGCAAGGGCCTGAGTTCAATTTCTGGTTCTGCCAAAACAAGAAAAGAAATCCTGATAAAGTGGTGATCAGATACGTTGACATATGTTTTAGTTCTCTGAGAAAAAGTGTTCATATATATGCATATAATTTATAATGAACATATATATATATATATATATATACAATCATATATATGTTGGTAATAGAATTTGAATATGAAAATGCTTAACAAAATGTTTAGAAGCATAAAGTACACAATGCTCTTTAACATAAACGCCATACGTATCATTGACTGATTTGCAAAGATTCTTGATGTTGATTTTCCCCAACCATTACACTCTTAGAAAGTCTATATAAATTGAAAAAGTTGGTTTAGTACAACATGAAATTCTCTTTTGCTGCTTTCAGTTATTTTTACAAGTAACATACAGTCAAAGCAAGAAATTGAATCTGAAATTTGCCCACACATCAATGATAGGAGAAATTTTCTTGCTAAATTAAAACATAAAAAAATTAGAATAAACTGAAAATAATTTCTTCTTTCTTTTGTACACTGTTCACAGACTTGTTTTTATTATCTCTTCTTAGTATTTTTATTCAGTTTTTTTTTCTAGCTTTACAAACAAGGCCAAACTTGTGCTCACCGTTTCTACATTTTCGTTTTTTGTGGAGAGGAATTATTGTGGGCCACATACAAAAAATACATAACATAGATAATGTAGATATATAATAGTACTTCCTATTGAAAGTGTCAATGGGAAGTACTACTATTGAGCCCAAAGGAAAAGATGGGCTACAGGTTGGGCACTGGCAAAAGCTATCCAGACCTAAAGTTTAACATTCTCAGTGGCTCACAAAGAGCTTCTGTCCTTCACCATTACCTTGTCTCTCTGATGTTCAGCCCAACTCCTCGAACCTGATTGGAGGAGCTGGACAAGGGACAATGCCTTGAGGTTTTCACAGCATACACAGGCCATAGGTTCCAATAACCACAAAAGCAGAGATGGTGGTGATATGTGTTCCAATAACTAGAATTTAACATTTTGTATTTTGCGTACCTTTTTACTTTGTTTAAAATGGAACTTATTTAAATTTTAAGTACTCATTTTTATTAATGCGTTTTCTCTTCTTTATTTTTTTTGTGTTTCATTTTATCTATGTGATACAGGATGACTCTATGCAGCTCAGACTCTTGCACTTGTAGTGATCCCCTTGATTTCAATTCCTCCAGTGCTGGGATTGTAGGAGCGTGCCACTATGACCAGACACAGTCGCCAGCTCAGTGCAGGGCTTGCACCACATGTAGGACCAGAGATTGAACCCTGGTTCCTGCACTTGACAAAACAGGTGCTTAGTCCTCTAAGCTATTTCCCTAGACTAGGTTTTCTCAACAATAACTTAATAATCTCAGAAAATTCCTAGAAAATATAAGCTGATTCCTATGAATAAGTATAGAGTAATTTAGTCACACTTTTGGAGCTACAGAAAAGTTCAAGGTGTTAAAACAGTAAGCAGTCCACATAAAGATGAAAGAACATTGCTGTGGTGACACATGGCTGTAATCTGAGGAAAGAGGTGAAAAAAGAGGAAGGAGGTGGAGGTGGTGAAAGGAGAAGGAAGGGCAGGGGAGATGGCTCATTGGAATAAGCACTTCCTTGGCAAGAGCAAGGGCCTGAGTTCAACCGCTGGATATGAAAAAAAGGGAAAAAGAAAAAGAAAGGAAGAAAAGAGGTGGAAAGGAAGAGGCAGAAGGTGGGTGAGAGGCAGGAAGAACAGGAGGTTTCTCCAATAAGAAACAGTACATGGCAGCCTACGGACAGCTCCACAGGAAGCAGGGCTTGCTGTGCCTCAGACTCACCCCATCTCTGAAAAGGATCACTGGTAGGAGGACTCAGGCCCCTACTCTACTACAGTAAGCATTTGCAGTAATGGAGTAACAATACAAACACACCACAGATTATAAAGGCCATTATCACCTGTAACACTCTAATTCAGGATTCATGTCTACATTCTTTTGGAGCAAAAAAGAAAATCAACAACAAAATGGAATAAGACAATGTGAACTTCATGACTCCTATTAACATAGTTTGATTAGGAGAAAGTTTTTGCTTTTTGGTTGGAGTGAGAAGCTAGCTAAGATGCCTTGATTTTATAGCTTTCAATGACATGAGGAAGGAGGGGGAATGGCAAAAGAGAAGGGAGAGGGAGAGGGAGAGAGAGGGAATGGAAGAGAGAAAGAATCTATGAGAAGGACCCAAATTAGAAATTAAGAAAAAGGACAAAAAAAAAAAAAAAATCAACTATACAAATAATGATTCCAAGAGGAAAAGACTATAGTGTTCACTCATTAAGTGCTAGAAATATTTGGTAACATATATATATATATATATATATATATATATATATATATATATATATATATATTTATTTATTTATTTATTTAGTGGAACTAGGGATTAAACTCTGGCCCTTGCCCTTGCCAGAGAAACACTTACTCTTACTGAGCCATCCACTCAGCCCCTTTTATAACATTTTCTGAAGTTGGAAATCTGAACTCTCTCATTCACAATTAAAAGTATACACTATTTTAGAAGTCCAGAGAGCATAAAAATTATAATAAATCTATCAATGAAATATCCAAAAATATTACCCATCTCACTCTACATTTTTCCTTCCACTCTATCATTATGGAAGTTCTGTGTTTCAGTTCTGGACCGCAAGGCGTAAGTGGTGACAGCTCAGCATGAGGCTGGCATGATTTTGCTTCCTTGTTTTTCAGACAGAGACTTGCTACTAGATACAGAGGCAACTGATGTTACAATCATAAGTGGATCCAATAAATATCATATCAAACCCATGCCAACAACGAACTGTTGAACCTATCCCAACATCCCTCTTTATTTTACATAAAACGAAATCAGGCTGGGGTGATGAGTTTGTATTTTAATTGCCTGTTTGGTAAGTACCAAGTTCTGAGTTCAGTGCCTGTGCACATGCTGGGCAAAACTCGAAAACCTGGGTATACAGTGCAGACCACAGAAACCAGGAGTGGTGGAGCATGCCTGTAATACCAGCGCTGGGAGGAGGATACAGGAGGATCACTACTACGTCAGCTATCTAACAAAACCATCTACCAAATAATTAATTACTTAAAAAATAATAAAATGAAATCAGCAAATCTTCATAATTCAATTATGGTAAACAGGGATTTCTGTTCCTAGGAATTAATACAGGACCAGTAGAATACTAATCCTTTAAGTAACATTCAGGATTTAGGATTAGGTCATAATTTTGTTGCAAATTAAGCAAGTATTGAAAGTTTCCATACTCATCACTGTTAACTATTTTGCCATCTTTGTTTCAGTAAATGTTTCAGTCTAGGTTACTGGTTGTAAGTAGAAATAAAAATTTAAGTTGATTAACATGGAAAGACTGTTTCAGGAATCTATTATACTCGGCTTTTGAATCCAAGGAAAACAATTTGACCAGAGTTCACTGAGGTTGGAACACAAGACCTACTATCCCTATGACAAAACATCTTCCATTTCTGCTCTGTAAGCACCCTCTTTACTTGTTTTTTTGCTCTGCAAACTTTCTTTCACATATTCCATGATTCATATAGTTTAAAGCCAAACCAAACTAAAAAGAAACAAACCAACAAAGTGAAACAACAGGGATAAAAATATTTTGTCCCTGGATATCTCATATGTTGATGCAGTTATCAAAACCAAAGACTGTAACCTTTGTTTTACAGAATAGAATTCTCAATGTCTTAATTTTCTAGGGTTACTACAGTAAAAGATTGTAGACTAGATGGCTTAAACAAAAGAGATTTATCTTCCTAAAGTACGAGAGAGGTGAGAAGGCCAAGATTAAGCTGTGAGAAGGATTTGTTTCATCTGGACCTTCTGTTTTGTCCCAACAACATCTGTCTTTTCACTGTGTCTTCACATGGTCCTTCTTTGTGCCTAAATCCTTTCTGTCTCTGATTGTGCCAATTCTCATTTCTTAAAAGATATCACTTTGACTGGTTTGGGAACAACTTAAGGATAGCATTTTTTGAGGAAAATTTAGGCAAGTTTATTGCTAGAGCATAACACACAAGATCAAGACTCCACCTGCCATTTTTGAATCACCCCTTTAAAAGTATTATCTCTATAGTCATGGTTTATGGTGCTGGGGTTCACAGCTATACATAAATTTTATAGGAACACAATTATGACCGTAAAAAGAACAATTCTGACCATAAATCAATTTATCTGTGCCTACCTCTGCTATATGACACATCTTATGATTGAAGATAGAAGGAATGTTATATGTAACTAGCAGATAAAGGAAGATAGAAAGGAACTGAGGTACAAATCAATGAAAAATTGCAATTATTTCAAAGTTTCTTCAATGTAAAATATGTCACCCTTGACGGAGTTGCATACAAATGTTAATTAGTTGATTAGAAAAGTTGGATAATAACAGATGTTTTGTATAAATATATATATATTCAGTGCTCAAATACTACATAGACAGTGGATGCTCTCATTTAGGAAAGAGAACTCTTTTCAGATAAATATGCAGAGAAATGCTTTAAAGATATCATATAGAGACAGACCACTGAGAGAAGTTGAGCAGAAATTATGATTAAATTAGCAAGTGCCCAGGAAGAAGAGTTCTTTCTTTGGGTCTGGAATAGCATCAGAGGATAAACTGTATAAAGAAAAGGAAATTTCTAGCAATAATAGTGTTTGCATAATTTTTCAGTCTCAAATTTATGCTGGGAAAATTGACAAGAAAGTTTGCAAAGACAGCTGTGGATACAACTGTCAAAGCTTTAAATATAATTGTAATGTGAGTCCCTTCATTCAGGCTTGCAAGAGTTAAGCTGAAAAGTTTTCTGCTGGAATTTTCTGACATCTCTGAGTTGGCCGTTTATGCTCTCCTCCTGAATTAATACAGGGTTTGGAGTGACCTTGAAGGTCAACTCTTAAGATAATTAGTACCAAAGAGCTGCACTCTTGCCATCCTGCCATTTCAGCCTTCTCACAATCCAGCAATTTTTCATGATAAATTGAATCTAATAACATATTTTTGCAGCCAAGATACATGGTGGATCATTGTCTTGTCACTTTGATAAAATGTTTGGTTTTTTTTCCTCTGGTTCAGACTTGATGATAGATCAGGTGAAATATCTACAGTTAAGTCAAACTAACACAAATATACCAATTTCCTGAAACAAGGACTTGGGAAAAATTATTAATTCTTTGAGTAAAATAATCCTGGGATACTTCTTATGCTTTGTGTTTTAAAATTTATTGTGCTAGATTTTTTTAGGGTTTCTTTAAGGACGGGTAGCTGTAGTATTCTCTTTTAATGGTGTAGTAGGAGGTAGACCTTTGAGTATGAAGAGCTCAAATTGGAAGAACTGTTAATAAGAGTGGCAACATTGTCTACGTGTAGTACCAAACATTTATCCATGCCTGATAATTGGACTCTTTTGCTATTCTTCATCCAATATATTCTACATAAGTCAATTCTGTTTAGCTCTGGCAGAGGGGAGGGGGGAGGAGCCAGTCCCTGACACACAGTGAGTACTCACAAATATGTATGATATAACTGCCTTTTGTACTTACAGACCAGGCACTCACTTTCGAATGAACACTAACTCTTTCTATATTCAGTGCATGTAACCAGAAATTTCACTTTTTTCTCTGAAAATAAATACTTCAGAATTTTTCTAAAGACTTAGATATACTCAAACTATCCATTAATGGATTGTTATAAGTCAATCCTCATTCTGATTCATATATATATATATATATATATATATATATATATATATGAATAGCATCAGAGGATAAACGGTATAAAGAAAAGGAAATTTCTAGCAATAATAGTGTTTGCATAATTTCTCAGTCTCAAATTTATGCTGGGAAAATTGACAAGAAAGTTTGCAGAGACTTGTATATATATATATACAAATATATATATATATATATATATATATATATATATATATATATATAACCTTGTCAATAATCCCAGAAGTTTTTCCTTTCTCTTAATCTTTCATTTATTTATTTATTTGTTTGGTGAGGTATCTCGCTGTGCAGCTCAGACTCACGGTCATCCTCCTTTCTCAGCCTCCCCAGTGCTGACATTCCAGGCAGGAGCTGCCACATCCAGTGTGACTAACTGACTCGGCATGGTGCCCGCAGCACATGCAGGACTCTTGATTGAACCTAGGTCCTTGTTCTTGCCAGGGAGGTGCTCAGAACACCGAACTATGTTCCCAGACCACAGAAGTATGTTCAAATAGTTTGATTTTGATCACAATTCTCCTCCCTGATTCATAAGGTAGTATGATTCTGAAAATAATAATAACATTTCCATATATATTTTATGGAGTTATACATCAAATGTGCTTTAGCACATACTGTAGTTCATTTTGGCTATGTGTTTGAGTAATTTTGTTTCAAAGTCTATTTTGTCATATAGAGTCCATATGTTTCCCTTCTATCTGTCTAATTTACTTAAGAACCTGGACCACTGGGTTTGTGGAGTTTGCCCAAATCGGGTGCTACTGATTGCACTCATGTTGTAGTTCATCAAGTTTAACGAGTCTTCGACATTCATGGTAAACGGGCATCTGATGTAGATACTGGGTCATAATGACATTCGATACCCTTACAAAGACTCTAGGCAGTTCTTGGCAGTCTACAAGGCATATGGTGTCTGGTTGTCTCTCATTTTATGATTTAAGCAAACATTAGTGACTATTCATTTTTCAAACTGAATTTATAAAATGGAAGTATTCTAACTTTATCATTTGCTTTTGTTGAAAACTTAGAGTACATTTTAAGAAGATACTCCCCAAAATGTTTTTTTAAATTTTTTTTTATGTATATTGTACAGAGTGTCACTATGCAGTTAGGACTCATAGTTATCCTCCTTTTTGAGCCTCTCCAGGTCTGGGACTGCAGGCTTGCACCATACCTGCACTCACTCACAGGCTCAGTGCACCCAGGGGTGGAACCAGTGTGACATATGATACTGGGGATCAGACCTCAGTCCCTAGACTTACTTAGGCAGGTGTCCATTCAGTATTTCTTCATGAATTTGTGCTATTGTTGTGTTTCAGTACTCACCTTTACTCAAATATACACACTTTATTTCTTTGCATAAAGGTTCTGTATTCCCATTCATTCCAAAATGTCAATCCTTAGTTCTTGGATCATGGTTGTGATAGCTGCCTTTGATTATTGCAACAGCTCTTCATACTGAGGTCAGTTCTCTGTAGTTGGATAGCTCCTTAAAAGATGGTGTTTCCTTGTTTATTGTATGCCAAGTGAGTTTGGATTACATGCTTTTCATTCTGGATATAATGGAAGTGTAAATTTTTTAAATCATCAGGATAATTTGTACTGATTTCATTTTCTCAAAGCAAGGAATGTGTCATTAGTTTTACACTACATGTATCCCAGCTTCTCTTCAGAACTGCTATTGGATGTGTCTATCTGTGTCCATTCAATGACTCTTCTGACACCTATACAGTTTTCTAATAGATAGCTTCATTCTCAAGGCTGTATGAATGTTTGAATAAAAATCTTTGTATACACCAGTCTGAAGTGACCCTACATCATAAAATGAAACTTGAAGAAATTGCTGCTATAAAATGTGTACTGCCTGGATTTCCCCCATGCATCTTGATCTCTTGTGTTATGCTTCTAAATGGACTGGTCATCCCATGGATAGTGTGTCTCTTCTGTTCCGATTTCAACATTAAGGACCAAGTAGTGGAAGGACATTAGAAACAACTGAACTTTTACTTTCTTTCTATACCACAAGTTCCTGAGAAGAAAATGTTTTCTCAGAGGATGGCATGCTTACTTGGAGCCATTACTGTGCTCATTACTTTAGCATGATCCATTACTGTCACTATAAGAACATATTGGAAATGAGACACACAGAATTAAAGAATTAAAACAAAAAAATGATACTTCTCTCACTGTCACTGAGCACTTTGGTGTACTTTCCATGATCTTGAAACTGAAGGGAGGATATTCTTGATATTTTTATTTGCATCAGATGGCCATTTAGAGGTTTGAGGTTTCCTATGAGATTAGACCAAGTCATCCTACGATCAAAATATAATAAATTAAATCAGATAATTTAACACCAGTCCACTGGTACTCTGAATTTCACTTGTCTTAATTCACACGATATCATTTACTTTTAAAACTTTCAAAGGTGTACCACTGATTTTTATCTAGGTTTTAAAGCTGTAGTCAGTGGAAGGACTGGTCAAGGTTTTATCTGCTTATTCCATCATGATGAAGAAAGTCTTCATTTTTCTTAAGTTTTTATTTTTTTTCATAACATTATCTGTTCTGTTTATTTACTTAAAGTCTATTCTAAATTAGGATTCATGTGTAAAATGATACCCTAACTGTAGATAAAATTCATTACTGTGCTGTAACATATTATTTTTTTTCTTATCATTTATCTTTAAATTGTATTATTTTATTGATGAGTTTTATTTATTTGTTTAATGATAAGAAATGGTTTATATGTTTACACCAAT
>PVKA01043589.1:0-16687 GCA_004027165.1 Ctenomys sociabilis
AAAAAAAAAAAAAAAAAAAAAAAAAAAAAAAAAAGAGGATATCGTATTTGCAATTCCATGCCATATTTCCATTTTCCTTAACAACACAGCATATATTTTTCTACCTAATTTCATTTAATATATTTTAACTGCACCATGTTTAAGCATATAGACATTCCACCACTGCCTCACTTAATCCAGTTTTACTGATATTTAGGTTATTTTCACTGATAATTCTGTACCTAGTTTGTGCATAAAACATTTACAGTTTTTCTTAGATAGGAACCTAAAAATGTACTAAGATTCTGAGACTTTTGTTACATGTTATTGAACTATAAGGACTGAACTTACACCCATACTAAACATGGACTGTTTGCTTCATGAAAACTTTGCCACTTTGTGATCTTTTCTGAAATGTGTCTATGTCTTGTCTCCTCTGTCACTTCTTAGTTCAGGCATCTGTGTAATAGTTATAGTTTCCTACTTAGTTCTTCTACCTCTAAGCAGATCACTGCATCACATGAAGTAGATCAGTACTTGAATTTTCATATATATATATATATTTTTTTTTTTTCAGAACCAGGGATTGAATTCAGACCCCTATGCTTGCCAGGGAAGCGCTTATTTCACTGAGCCATCTCCCTGGCCCTTATTTCTTTAAGGAGTTGTAATTAGCAACATGCCTCATGTTGACTCATTTAAAGTGTCAAGTCAATGAACAGTTCTAAGAGGGAAGCTTACAGCTACGAATACTAACATGAAAAGAACAGAGCAATCCTAAAAACCTAGTGATGTACCTCAAGGCCCAAGAAAAACAAGAACAGCCCGAATCTGAAAATAGTAAGAGGAAAAAATTGTGAAGATCAGAATGGAGATTTATGAAATTGAGACAGAAAATCATGGAAAAGATTAATGAATCCAACAGTTGGTTCTTTGAAAACATAAATAAGATTGGTAAACTCTTAGCAAAACTAGTGCGCTCACACATAAAAAGATGAAATCAGAACAGATACTACCAAAATACAGAGGACTATAAGAAACTGTTTTGAAAATATATATCCCAATAAATTGCAGAACATAGAAGAAATGGAAAACTTACTGAACCTGGATGAATTACAAAAATTCTACCAAAAAGATATAAAATTGACAGAGTGATGAAATAGAAGTAAAGATTGAACCAAGAGTGAAAAGGCCAGGACCCCATGGATGCTCCATAGAGTTCTACCAGAACTTCCAGGAAGATCTAGCACCAGTACTCTGCAAATTCTTATATGCACTTGAAAGAGAAGAAGCACTGCTGAATTCATCCTTGGAAGCTAACAATTCCCTCATATTAAAACTGGACAAGAATCAATTTTAAAAAAGAACCGCAGACCACATCTTCTTAATGAGTATGGCTGCCAAAGTCCTCAACAAGATACTTGCAAACAGAATGCAACAAATCATTAAAAAGGGGTTGGGGATATAGCTCAGTAGTACAGTGCTGCCTGGAAAGTACAAGGTTCTGAGTTTGATTCCTGGTACAAAAGGAGTAATTATAAAGATCATACAGGGCCAGCAAGATAGCTCAGTGAACTAAGCACCTGCTTAGGTGAGCGCAGGGATAGGGGTTGGATTCCCAGCACAACATGCTGCTCCAGCTCTGCCCCTGGGTCTGCTAAGCCAGTGACTGAGTCTGGGTGTGGTGGCACATATCTGTAATCCCAATGCTGGGGAGGCTGAAAACAGGAGGATCACTACAAGTCTAAGCTAAGTAGTGTGGCTCTGTACAAAATATATTACAAAAATAAAAATAAAAAAAAATAAGATCATATGTCACGACTAAGCCAGCATTATAGAGGTGCAAGGAGAGATAGTTCAGCACACACAAACCAATAAATAGAATTCAACACATAAAGCAAGGGCAAAATCCCATGATCTCTCAATGGGTGCCGAAAAAGCTTTTGAGAAAATCCCACATACATTCATAATGAAAACAGGCACAGAAGGACCTTATGTCAACCTGATAAAAGTCACTAATGACAAGCCCACTGCCAACATTGTGTTCAGTGGGGAAAACTTGTATGTATTTCCTGTAAAACCAGGAAGAAGACAGAGTGTTCACTTTTACCATTTCTGTTGAGGATAGTGTTCAACACTTCAGCCAGAGCTAGCAACAAGAAAAAGAAATAGTCTGGCAAAAGTTCCATTTCTTGTTGTATAGGTCTTGCTTGATCTTGGTCTTAACCATCCAGCAGAAAAGTATAAAAAGTAAAGCCATATTAATATGCTAAGCTACAAAAGGTTCAAGTCAACAACTTCTGACATTGGTAGTCCTACAGACAACCCACTACTATTATGGACCACTGGACTACATTGGATTATTTTGCTGAATTCATGCACCTACAATATTTAAATGGCAATGGAATACCCATCTCTGACAAAACTAAACAAAAAAGGGGATACAAATGGAGAATCATTTTGTATCTGTATATTCAAAATAGTTAGGATAGATACACAGCTACTTTCTCTTAATTCAATGAGGACAAATATTTGTACTAACAGTGTTTGGACAGGATATCATGCCTGCATCTTGTACTATGAATAACCACTAAGAAGACAACAATATGCAATGTATTAATTATTGAAGCTGTCCTACTAATCAGTTTTGAAACTGTCTCACTGATATTTGCTTCTCAATAAAATTAATTAAAAAAGAAATAGAGTAAATATGTATAGGAAAAGAAGTAAAATATCCTTATTCACATATGACATAATCCTTGACACAAAAGATCCTACAACTCCAGCAGAAGACTTTTCAGACTAATAAGGTCAGCAGAGTAGAAGAACACAAAACCAGCACACAAAAATTAACAGTTTTTCTTTCTTTCTTTTCTTTTCTTTTCTTTTCTTTTCTTTTCTTTCTTTCTTTCTTTCTTTCTTTCTTTCTTTCTTTCTTTCTTTCTTTCTTTCTTTCTTTAATGTAGTTAGGATAGAGTCTGCAGGGTCTCACTACATAGATCACACTCATAGTGACTCTCCTGTTTTCAGCTTCCCAAGAGCTGGGATTACAGGTGTGAGCCACCACACCCAGTCTCAAGCACAATTTCAGCATGCTCTGGGGGTTGGGCACAGCAGGACACACTGGGGATTGAACTCTGCTGCACTCTGTCTAAGCAGGCAATTAGTCCACTGAGCTATCTGACCAACACAGACAACAGTATTTCTGTGTACTAACAATGAAGCTACTGAAAACATAGGAAAATCCATTCACAAAAATTAAAAATTTAAATACCTAAGAATCAACTAGCTCTCTAAACAGAGAGATTGAAAAGGAAATTAAAGCATGGAAAGACATCCCTTGCTCCTCGTGTTTTAGTTCCTCCCACATTGCTTTCCTTTGCATTGGGTGGATAATCTTTTTTTTTTTTTTTTTTTTTTTTTTGTAATAGTCTATAGGGTCTACAGGGTCTCTGTAGTTAGACTGGACTTTTAGTGATTCAGCCTCACAAGCGCTGGTATTACAGGTGTGTGTCATCACACCCAGTCTCAATTACAGGCTCAGAGTGCCCGGGGTGCAGGGCAGGCACAGCACCCCGGGATTGAATCCCAGTTGCTGTGCTCTGCCTAAGCAGATGCTTTAGTCCTCTGAGCTTTTTGGCTAGCCCTTGTGTGAATAATCTTTGACATTTAAATTTCTTTAATCAGTTTTATGTTTGATCTTTTGTGAGTTATTTGCTTAGCTGATTGATGCACTAGAGCTTATGTTATAATTTTAAACTTGTCAGAATTGACATGAGGTTTTGGTTTTTTTAAAAATAATTTTCCAGTTTCCAGGTAGTGTATTTATTTATTTATTTTTATGTACTTATTTTTATTTATTTATTTATTGTGGTATTGGGAATTGAACTCAGGACCTTGCACTTGCCAGGCAGGCACTTATGCCACTGAACTATATACCTGACCCCTACGAGGTTTATTAAAACTTAATACCAGTGAGGTATAAAATACTATCCAACTAAGTCTATTCCTTATTTCCCTTTTTTTTTCTGGTCCTTTTACTGATATATGTTAACAAAATCTGCCAGTAGATTGTTATAATTAGCACCTTAGTCTATAAAAGGTATTACTTGATATATACTTTAATTAGAGAAGACTGGAAGAAAAACATGACTATAGAATTTGTTATCTTAGACTGGTTGTAGTGATCTGTAACTTCAGATCTTGGGAGGCTGTAAACAGGCTGATCACTACAAGTCTAAACTCACAGTGAGACCCTGAATGCCCTGTAGATCCTTCTACAGGAGAAGACGAAGAAGAAGAAGAAGAAGAAGAAGAAGAAGAAGAAGAAGAAGAAGAAGAAGAAGAAGAAGAAGAAGAAGAAGAAGAAGAAGAAGAAGAAAAAGAAGAAGAAGAAGAAGAAGAAGACTTTGTTATCTTATGCTTCTCATCTCTCATCTCTTCCTGTCTTAATTTCCTCTGGTGTGTGAGTTCCTTTACTATACAGCTTCACCCCTACTCACTCCTTTGGGCTTTTATGCAAAACATGCTACAACCTGCGTACTAAAGCTTCAACAATACAATTGTGTACAGCTTGTTGTATCCAAACACTTCTTAAATTAGATAAGTAAAAAGAAGAAAAAATTGGCTTTTGGAATTATCCACTGTAGTAATTACCTTTGCAGTTTTCATTGTTTAGTAGGGCAGGTTTGTATTATCCCCTGATGTTACTGACTTTCAGCCTGAGGATTTTCCAGTAGCATTCCTTTTAGGATGAGTTTGCCACTAATGAATTATCTCATTTCTTGCTATTTGGCAATATATTTCATCTGTGAAAGGTAACTTTGCTGGATAAAAAGTTTCTTTTCTTTTCTTTCTTTCTTTTTTTTTTTTTTTTTTTAAGTGGCAATTGAACTCAGGCCCTTGCACTTGCCAGGGAAGCGCTTATTCCACTGAGCCATTTCTCCAGCCAGTAAAAAGTTTCTTTCTTATTATGACATTAAGTTATGCACCCTTATGTAACATTAAATTCACCCTTCTCTTTTTCTTCTAAGTTTCTAGAATGTTTGGAATACATGTATCTAGCAGATGTGCACAAGAAGAAATCATGGGGACAGCAGCAGGGCTGGTGTGAGGGGCACTAAGGAACTAAGCAGCTCTCTTAGTCCCAGGGGTGAGCACTTTGCTCTGAGCACCTGAGCCTAGGTGACGCTGCCCCAGCCACTTTATGCAGGGACATGGGCAAGAACACAAGTCCAACTGGGAGTTAAACTGTTTCCACACATTTGGAGTGAAGTGTGAACTGGCCTTTACAGAACACCATGACAGCCAAGTCCCAAACAAGGAAAGATGTGATTTAATTGCTCCTTCAGGGTCCACTTAGAATAATGGCTCCATCTTTCCCAGGTGTCTTGTCCTAGCATGCACACATTTTGTTAAATGAGTCAAAAATACTTGGCAAGATCAGCTTGTTGAATACAGGGAAGAAAGCTTTGCCCGCATAGCCTGTTGTTGGCAGGGACCACATGCTGCCTTGGTCCCACCAAGTTTCCAGCCTCAGGGATGGTTCACAGACAGCAAGGCCATGTGTAGTGATCAGTCCAGCAGAGGTGCATAGACTTCTTCAAGGTGACTATGTGTGCTGTGTGGGTGGCTTCTCTGAAGTAATGCAGAAAGCAGGAAGGACTCTAACCTGCTGCATTGGTTCTGTGACTACCACAGAGCAGTAATATTTTATTCTTTCTCCCTGGCTATTTTTACTGTTTCATCAGTAGATAAAATGATAGAGGAGATGGGAAGCCAGAAAAGGTTGAGAGTTTAGGGCTTGCATTCTCAATCTCAACCTGAAAAATGAGGGATATCAACTCTTGGTTCATATTTCATTTCCTTGGTTTTTCTTCAGCATTGTGTAGAGTTGGGCTTAGGGAAGCAATGAACAAATTACACAGCAAAGAATTCTGGGTGGAGCCCTGAGACCAGACATGAGGTTTGCCACTAAAAGTGGGTCCCTTGGAAGCCCTTTGCTTTCTGAATAACTAGGTTAGGTAAAGTCATCTTCAAACTAGCTTTCAGGCTTACAACTAAGTTTTGCCATATTCTTATTTTAACTGTTCAGTGCTTAAAATGCTTGTAATATGAATATCTACCTTCATATGTAGGAGGGCATTCATTGGCTGTATGATGCTTATAAAAATCTTGAATCCTCTTAGAGATAAAAATATCATAACTAGTCAAGTTCTCTTGCCTTAAGTTCCTCAAAACAGTAATAATTTTTCATGTGTGAAACTATGAAAAATAAAGTAGGATTAAGGTAAAATTTCACAAACAGCAAACTATTCCTTGTAAAATTCAATATATTTTAAGGAAAATTTCAGTGAAGAGTGCATTTTAGTTTCAGAGATTTTGAAGGTGCATATTGTTTTTCTAAACTAATGGAAAACATTTATGATACATTTTCATTATGGGCACCAACACTTGTTTGAATCCGGGGTCACCTTACAGGGGTTAGCCAATGTGTTACCTCAAGAGAGTGTGGTTTAAGCTCGGCCACTGTTAGCAGAACCCATGCTCCTTCCCTGGCTGTAATCTTACACTGTGTGATGAGAAGGAAGGCCAGTGTTTAGGTAATCGCAGAAGACAAAATCTTTAGTTATTTGCAGAAGAAGAAATGCTGTCTGGGGTTCAAGGGAACCGTGGCCATTCTAGAGGGAGGGGCTTCTGTCCTGAATCTTTAGCCAGTGATGAGGAGACTTCCCAGTTGCCTGGAATCACAGCTAGTGGGTAAAAGGTCTGGGTCATTTGTCCCCTTGTGTGGATGGGGAAGCCTCCCTGGTTACATAGCAGAGGGTTTTCTTCTACCTCTCATAGTCAAGAGAGATAAGGTTACGATTTCCTGCATCACAGTATCCTTACTGAACTGCATGGCCATTGTTGGTCTGTAAGTGTTGCACACTTTTGGCCCTGTCTGATGCTGTCTCATCAGGGGGTGCGGTGGCAGGGTGAGTCTTGAGTGCCTGAACCATGCACTGTGGTGTAGATCACACTGGCTAAGGCCTCAGACACCTGAAACCCTGAGCTCATTACAGGAAGTGTAGAAGCCTGTGCTGGGTGTCAGGGGCAAAGCAGCTCTGTTCTTGTGCAGCCTCCCCCAGCTGTCCAGTCTCTTAGGGGTCCTGGGACAGACAGGTCACCTGACTGTGGGGAGGAGGAAAAGCAGCACACCCACTTTTCCTATCCCAGACTCAAACTGAGCAATAGTGGTTTTTAATCTTTCTATCCTAGCCACAATTGAAGGCGCCCAAGTTGCACAGTGGTCATTTCATCCACCGCCACAAAAGCGCTTCCTGGCTCTTGCTCTGGGAAGATAAGAGAGCACTGGGGCACTGGGTCTGCGGTGTGCTACTGCTCTGCTACTCTGGACCATAGCTGTTCTGTACTCTTCCTTGAGAGCACTATACATTGGAGGGTTTGTATGGCTGGATTTTTTTTTTTTTTTTATTGAACTACAAATGTCAATCAAACAGTTTCAAGACGCCTTAACAAGACAGATTCGATAAATTAACACATTGTAAACTGTTTTCATAATGTTTTGGTATCGTACAAGGTGCATACATGATATTATATTTACAGATATTATTTTAGCAGATGTCTCTTATCAGTAAATTAAGAGTGTAGCTGCTTACTTACCTTATTTTTTTCATTTTTTTAAATTTATTTTTTATTTTATTGAAGTACAAATATCAATCAGACAGTTTCAAGACACCTTAACAAGACAGATTTGATAAATTAATACATTGCAAACTGTTTTCATAATGTTTTGGTATTGTACAAAGTGAATACATAATATTATATTTACAGATATTATTTTAGATGTCTCTTATCAGTAAATTAAGAGTGTAGCTGCTTGCTTATCTTATTTTTTATACCTGAATTATATCAAAAATTCAATAATTATTTTCCCACTGGATGACCATAGTACTAGAAGCTGATTTAATATCCTGTCCAACCACCATTAGTGCAGATCTTGCCTCTCATAGAATTATGTAGAAGCACAGCGTTATCTGTCCCAACTGAATTGTCATACACACACACATCATGATTTTTTCTTTCTATACCCCTTCCTTTGTCTACACCTGTCAAAGGTGGGAACTCCATTGTCATTCAACTAACTTAGGTGCTTGAACTCGACAACACAATCCAACACATTCCAGCATTCCACAACAATAGCGAGTTATTCAAAGAAGTTGTCGACCATAGCCAATTACAGCTCAGCTTAATATTATGGCCCCACGATGTATACTTCATTTTTATACTTTTCTGCTGGATGCTTAAGACCTAGACAGAGCAAGACTTATATACCAACTCATGTATTTTGTATTTCTTATGTGGTCAGTGAAGTCCTCTCAGGGTGTATCTTGTAGTCCTGTACATTATTCTGCAGATCCTTTGTCTGTGTTATCCATGTGGATGAGTCACAGCCAATGCTTGACCAGTTTGCTCTCTGTGAGAGCTTGGGTTTTTTTTAGGACAGGGTCTGCAGGGTCATACTACGTAAATCAGACTAAAATGATCCTGCTTTCAGCCTCCCTCAATCAACTGTTTGATTGACATTTGTAGTTGGGATTACAGGAACATGATACATGCCCAGTCTCAATCACCATCTCAGTGCACCCTGTGGGCAGGGCTGGCACAGTATACTGGAAATCGAACCCTGGCTACTGCTCTCTGCCTAAGTAGGCACCTTAGTCTGCTGAGCTATCAGGCCCTTTGTACAGCTGGATTTTTCTTGATAACTTGATCATTATATGCAAACCCTTTGCTATTAGTGGTGAATATGTTTTTGAGACAGGGTCTTGCTATGTACTGCAGAATAGCCTGCAACTCACCCTATAGCCCAGGCTCTCCTTGAACTCATGGTGATTCTCCTATCTCATGTGCCACCACACTAGGCTCAATATATTTTTTGAGATTTGACACAATATTGAACTCTTCATTCAAAAGTGAACAATTTCACAATTTTTTAATAAATAGGGTCTTGAAGGAGAAAGCAAATGTGGGTCCTGCTGATCAGCGCATGGTGTGGGCTGATCCTGCTAGAAGTGATGGGCATGTCCTGCCTCTTGGCATACTAGACTGCTGTGAAGCATTACCTCACCTAATACCCATGGGTGCCCGGAACAGGGAGAGGGGCCAGGATGCTGTCCAGGGGCAAATGGGCCAAAGTCCACCTTTGAGCCGGCTCACAAGATGATCAGGTGTACTGAGTCTTAGACAGATGTCAGGCCAAGACCCTGAGGGGACCCAGAGTGACAATCCATCTTGCTCATCATGATGAAGTGGGGCTGCATCTGGGATCTGCAGAGAGCATCTGTGGCCCAGAGGTTACAAGAACAAACCCAGGACACCCCTGTGTTTATGGTTTGTCCCAGTGGGAGAGCCAGGCAAGGCTGCAGCACTGGTCTCAGCTTTAAGCCCTGGCAGTGAGGCTGGGAGGAGGCAGCTTCAGTAGGAGACTTAGGAGAACTGGCTGGCTGTGCACTGTGGAAGTCCTGGGAGAACTGCCAGAAGGAGACTTGCCCGTGACCTCTGCCTTTGAGAAACTATAAAATTTGGTAGAAAGAGCATGAGAAATAGATGAGAAAAGTAAGAAAAATTGGTCACAACCCGTGCCAGGACTGAGACTCTGGTATCACTCATCAAGTTGTTTTGCTTATACAGCATACACAGGCGTTTTGAACTCCAGGCCAGAACCCTCTGTGCATGTTACTTCTAATTCTTATTCTACTTAATGAAATAGCCATTCAGAACACTTTGAATAAACTATTTTGATAACTATGAAGTATTCCATTTTACCAATATATATTAGAAACTCACTGTTCAGAATATAAGTTACTGTTAAATTTTCAATCCTAAATGATGTGTCTTTGACACCTTAAAGATAGTTTTTACTATTTCCCTAGGATAAAGGCAGTCGTGAGTGTGAGGAGCTGCAGATTTCTGGCTCAGTGTGCCAGACCTAAAAGCCTAGCATCACTGTGCCTGAGTGATGCCAGTCACTTCCTTCCAGTCCTGGCTCTGGCCTGGGTCCAATGATGAGTGTGTTGTGGATGGGTTCCACAACCTTGACTGAGATTGAATGAAGCTCTTTGAGTCTCACTGCCTATTTGTGTTTACTTTTAGGAACTAAGAGTTCATGCTGCTTCTTCTATGACACTGGTGCTTTTGCCTTAATTGGTGCACCCTGGTTCATCTGTGTGATATCCTTGTCATGCCATCACAGAGAAGCATAGTAGCAGGCTTTTTTAGGTCCTATGACTTTGTAGAGATGAAATGATGTGAAGCTTCAGGTAGAGATGGGATGGATGGGTCCAAAAATGGTGATAAGCTCAGAGATGATAAATAACCAGACACTGGTGATGCAGTTTATCCTGCAGGGCTTCTCGGAGCACCCAGAGTACCAGGTACTCATCTTTGGCTGTTTCCTTTCCCTCTACACTGTGACCCTCACTGGCAATGTCCTCATCATCTTGGCCATCACCCTCAACCTTACACTGCACACACCCATGTACTTTTTCCTGTTCAACCTGGCTACTATGGACATCATCTGCACCTCATCCATCATGCCCAAGACACTGCAGGGTCTGTTGTCAAAGCAGAGCACCATCTCCTATGGGGGCTGCATGGCCCAACTCTACTTCCTCACATGGGCTGCATCCTCAGAGTTGCTGCTGCTCACAGTCATGGCCTATGACCGCTATGCTGCCATCTGCCACCCTCTGCATTATAGCACCATGATGAGCAAGGCATTCTGCATGCTGCTGGCCACCGGTGTGTGGATGCTCTGTGCCTTCAACACAGCCATACACACAGGGCTGATGCTACGTTTGGATTTCTGTGGCCCCAATGTCATCACCCACTTCTTCTGTGAGGTCCCTCCTCTTCTGCTCCTCTCTTGCAGCTCCACCTATGTGAACAGTGTCATGATTGTCCTGGCAGATGCCTTCTATGGCATCCTGAACTTCTTGATGACCATCGTGTCCTACGGCTTCATCATCTCCAGCATCCTGAAGATGAGAACTTCAGAGGGGAAGCAAAGAGCCTTTTCCACCTGCTCTTCCCATCTCATCGTGGTGTGCATGTACTACACTGCTGTCTTCTATGCTTACATCAGTCCTGTCTCCAGCTATGATGCAGAGAAGAGCAAAGTGGCTGGGGTTCTGTACACCATGTTGAGTCCCACCCTGAACCCAATTATATATACTTTGAGAAACAAAGAGGTCAAAACAGCCTTCAGGAAACTCTGCTTTTACTTCCAACATTAATTTTTGTGGTTTTTTTTTTTTGGGGGGGGGATAAAGTCTGATCTTCCTATGGATCTCATGAGCCAGGCACTGCTGAAAGTCAGTAAGTGCACGTCTTGTGCTGCAAAGGTACAAGTGCAGGGAGAAACTCATATGTTGGTGCCCTGGACTGGGTGATAGAAGCCTGTGGTTGGTCTGAGTCTCTGGGCCTTGTAAACATGGCGTAACCATGGGCTTTTCCCCAGGTGAGATCAGTGCTTACAGGCAAGGCTCTCCAACAGAGAAGATCATCCTCTCTGAGTAGCTTTACAGTTGTGGGAAACTGCTTTCTGTTTCTTCTCCACTTCAAATGTTCAGTGTAGAAATCCTGAGCACACCTAGAATTTAGACGTATGTGGCTAAAAAGAGTGATGAAAAAAGTGTCAGTGCCACAAGACTTTGAGGACACTGGCCTGAAGTGCTGCAGGGTGGCAACTGCCACTAACAAGCCTTCTACCCCAATACCTTATCTCAACATTCACCTTGCATCCACTTCAAAATTGGTTTCTGACCTTGTTGTGCAGTTTCTCTGGTGCCTTCCCCTGGTCTTTGCTCTAGCACTTAGGTGAAACACATTTTTAAGAGTAATACTTTGCTTTTCCATGAGGATATGACCTTCCACCATGGCCTACAGTGGTGACAGTTGGTGGAAGTCAGCTTCATAAGTTGCAGTGATGGCTGTGGAAGCCATTGTTGCTAAACAAAATTGGATAGATGAAATTGTATCTAGAGATGTAACGGGCTGACATGTGCACCATGCTGTTAGAAAACTCTTCTGTAAAAGCATTACTGACCCATTAGACATGACAGAAGTGAGACAAGTATGTTAAGAATGTCTTAATGATTGAATAAAAAACATATTCTTTGTCTCCTAGACAGAAGAGGTGAGCAGAGTTGATACATGATTTACAAATAGTGAGTAGTGTTTGATCCTTCAACCAGAATTCTCCTTACCTCTTCACAACAGCACATTGATTTGCAGCATGAAATTCAAGAATTTGATGAATTGAAGATGTCTCTGACTCTGTTTTGTAGACTGTTATAGACCAAATCTAATCCTTCCAGATAGAATTCTGACCCCCAAATAATGTGCTGTCACACTTACTGTTCTTGATGTCTGTGGCGGATTGCCAGCTGGTGGTCAACTTGTAACACCCAGCTGAATTGAACCAGTGTGGTGCCGAGTGCGGGAGACCCACCTGAGGAGCATGACAGCAGCATAGGAGCCTGTTAGGGAAGCTGTTTGGAGAAGTCGTTGAGAGCTCTTGGAAACTGCTCATTCTCCTGGACTATTCTGCTGCAGGACCTTGTCATGCTGGTATTTCTGATGAACTTGGCTATTCTCATCAGAAAAGGAACTCAGAACCTCATTTTTCACTGAGAATGGCTCGGGTTCACTTTGGGGGAGCTCTGGTCCTCACCTTGAGCATCACTTCCTGGTTCTCAGAGACTGCTCAGTCTCCTGGAGAAACTTGTGTTAGCTTTCCTGATGGGAACTCAGTTTTCCTCATCATTGGAGGAGCTCAGGACCTCAACATTGTTGAGGATGGCTGTGGATTTTGTGAGGAGCTCTTCCTTTTGTGAGGAGCTCTTATTCTCATTTTGAGCACTGATTCCTGGTTCCTGTTCAGATCACTCAACCTGCTGGCACAGATTCTTCATCTTGCTGGCACAGACTTTCTGACTTACACCACTGACTTTTGGGCATTCCCAATACAGATCCAAGAAGCTGGCCTGCATGAGTTATTGTTATGGGCTCTAGGCCTCCAGATGGATTCTTATCAGGCATTGTGAGCTCTAGGTCTTCAGCTGGACTCATGCAGGAAATTACCATGAGATCTAGGCCTACAGCTAGATTCTTAGATTTTCAGTGTGTACAGTTTTTCTGCACTTTTGCATATGATTCTTTGGGCAATTACTATAAACAATCTTACTATATATGTGTCCTGTATTGTATTATTCCCCTTGCAAAACCTCAAATAGTGACAAAGTCTTCCTAATAAATATGTCCTTGAAAACTGCCACTTCTAATTCAATATGATCATTAACAGATTTGAACATGCCTTGGCGACTGTTTACTGAATAGCTCATCTTAATTTCTTATAATGTTTACATTTTCTACGTTTAAAAAAGGGTTAGAATGCTGGAAAGTACTTAAGGTAAGTATTGAGAGTTTTCCTAGTGGGCACAAAAAGAAATGTGAGGTTCAGTCTGTATTCTTAGACAGCTACAGGCCCAGCTAAACAAACCTCAGCACCCACTCATCAACATAGCAGGGAAAGGTGTGAAAAGCACTGCAAGTCATCGTGGAGTGATGGCAGTGCCAGAAATCCTCAGAAAGGATGTGGGAAGGGTCCTAAATTGGGGTAGAGGTGGCCTGGGCTCAGGTTTGGACTTACTCAGTGGTGCTGGACCCTCCTGAGCCCTTGTTTGCTTCTGAGTATAATGAGGATGTTAAGTCAACCTGGAGATGCTGCCAGAAAGGAAGAGATAATGGAAGAAATGATGCCAAATGTTCAGTGAGATCAGGATGTCATTCTCAGGTATTACTGACCACTGGATGATGGAGGAGGCCTGGAAATCATAGCCTCACTCTGCTTCACCCTGACATCTGTAGGGTAGAGAAGAAGGCTAAGTGGTGGGGACCACACAATAGAAGCTGAGACAGCTGAGGACATGCTTCTTCAAACATGACCCAAGGGAGAAGCCACGGAGTGGGTGAATGAAAAACCAGTGTAGGGGTTGCTGATCAGAGAGGACTTGTGAACTCAGGAGTTCTCTAACAATGAATAAGCTGTCTGTCTTGGTTACTTTTCACTTATTGCTGGAACAAAATACCTGACACCCAAAATCAAAGAAGAAAGATTTATTTAGCTCACACTGTGTGGAGCCTCAATCCATAATCAGCTGGCTCCAAGGCACGGTGACACATGGTGAGGGGCAACAATTCAAAGGCTGCCCACTGCCCCAGGGCAGGCATAGCATGCACAGCTGTAATCCTAGTCTGGACCATGGATCAACCAAAAACTCCAGAAGCACACTCCAGCACTGCGTGAGGTTTTGGAGGGACAGCTAGACACAAACCATAACACTGTCTCTCTCAGGAAAGCCTACGGAGAGCAGGAAATCTCCATAGTTTTGGACCCTTCCATCCCCCAGAACCTATCTTCTTTCGGGCTCTGCAGCTTTCCTGGACTGACAAGGTAATGTGGCCTAGTTTTACACTGCTTTTCTTGCTTCAGGCTTTTCCCTGTTTTGGGCTCTGCCCATGTTATTGTGCCTCTGGCCCTTCTGCAGAAAGGCCCCACTTCCCCAGCTGTGTGGGTTCAGATGGCACCACACCTGCAAGAATGCTGTCTGGCTTGGGTTTGCTGTCACAGAGACATACATGGCCTTTCTCTTCCTGACCTAGTAATTCAGACTGCTCTGTGATCCTTGTGCTGATCTTTCTGGGACCTTTGTCTCAACCTCCCCCTTAGCTGAGGCAAAGAAGCCACTCTGGTTTCCCCTTAAGGTCACCTCTTAGTTCTGTGTTTCCCAAACTTACACATTTCTGCAAAACACACTCTGAGATCAGCTGGCTCTGACTTCGCAGGACCATGTCTTTAGGAACCACAATGATAGTGACCCTAGTTGTCTCCCTGTGCTCTGCTTGTGATGATGCCCACAGTGAGGACAGCATATCCTCTTCAAATGACTCCCAGTGTGACCACTATGTTTTGGGTCTACCCAACTCAGGCAGAGGTCTCAGTAGTGGAAACCAGTCTTCAGCACAGCAACTGTGGGTTGAACACTGTCACACTGGAGACACTGTTTTGTGGTGAATTGTCCCATGTGTGAGTGCAGCATGAGGAGAGGCCCTGGAGTTTGAAGGTAGTGTGCCCTTGTGCTGGCTTCACAGGAGCCACCTTGATCTTGCTCTGTCCTTGTAGTGAGCAGGGCTCATGCCTTAGGCAGCCAGATTTCCAGGCCTGTAGGCATAGAGGTACCAGGAGGACCAGACTACCTGGCAGGCACATATGCTGCAGAGGCCTCTGTCATGCTCAGCAGAGCCCCCATCTTGGTGCCTACCAGGACTGAGCTGTAAGCTGCATGCCTGGGGTTGTCCACAGGTATCTTTTCCCTTGTCCATTTATACTCTGAAGGCAAAGGTCCACCAGGCTGCTTCCTTTTTCTTAGTTATGGTGATTGTGATGGGCAGATGTGACCAGGTAGCTCTGTGAAAGGGGCTTTCTAGGAGACCACTTTTATTTATGTTTTCTGTCTGGCAAAAGCTAGTGCCAAAACTACCCATGGCCTCTGCCCAGCTTCCTAGGTGCTCTTCAGCCTCACCAGGATGTCCATGTCCTCTGTCTCCTGGTACAAAGTGGCACCCACTCTCCTGCTCCCTCTCAACCTGGGCAAGTTTGGGGTGGGGTTGATTCCTTGGGCAATACTGTGCTCATTATTAATTTACATTCTCACCCAAACCAGCTATGAAGCTTGGACTGGGATTGTCCAGACCCTAATCCTCCTTCACACCTGGGTTGGGGGCTGTATTAGCCTAGGACCCCAAGAAGTGTTGGAGACTGCTGTGTCCCTTGGGTTGCTGCTCTGTCAGGGCCACCCAGTAGTTCTTGGACTATGTTGTGACTCTGAGTCTAAAGGCAGCTTCTGGGGGCACTTTCCTCACTGGCAAGATCAGCTTCTCAGACCCTGAGACACCTGGTGCACAGTCACCAGTGTGGCTCCTCAGAGCCTGACTCCTACTCAGTAGGACTCCCGTACTGGGGTCTGAGCCAGAGTTCTTGGAGCATTGGGTTCTCCCAGCAATTTGTGGCCTCCCTGTAGGCATAGAGAGACCAGGAGGACCAGACTACCTGGCAGGCACATATGCTGCAGAAGCCTCTGTCATGCTCAGCAGAGCCCCCATCTTGGTGCCTACCATGAGTGCTCTGAGTCTGGCTTCTTTTCCCCAGGTCCCACATCACAGGGTTGCCATGTAGTCTTTGCATCAATTGGTATCTCCACTGTGCCCCTATAGTACTTGCACACCAGTTGTCTACCCTGGTTTCATTGTTATACTGCATGATGAGGCCTCTGCTCTCCTATCTGGCCTCCAAAGGCTAAAGGCCATCCTTCCTAGTTATTAGCTCAGTGTTTCTTGAGGGATCCTTTCCTGGTTCAGTATTTTCTCCTTGTGATACTGGCCTGCATTTATGTCTGCCAAGGTCACAACTCATTCTATCCCAGAGCCAAAGACGCTCATGCTGAGTGTGATGTCATTGGATAGTGCCTCCTATGAGAGGGAATTGTGCCCTCAGGCTTTCTCTCCAAGATGTCCAGCCTCACTTTCCAAAGAGTTTCATATGCTCCTACTGGCAATGCTGGGATGGAGAATAGTCTAGATG
>PVKA01043590.1:0-16677 GCA_004027165.1 Ctenomys sociabilis
CTCAGCCTCCCGAGTGCTGGGATTACAGGCATGTGCCACCACGCCTGGCTCTCTTTACAGTTATTTCTATGCAGCATTTTTATCTGTTTATTAATGAATATATTTTGAGTGGATGTTTTAATATTTTCCATTGTGGTCCCTTTTGTCTACTCAGCCTTTATAGAAGGGATGGAAAAAGACAAGACAGAAAAGTTAGGCATAACGTAGTCTCAGCTAGGCAGTGATTGTATCTAATTCTACTTCAAAACCTAACTTCTTAGAAAATATTCTCCATAATTTGCCTAATTTACTTCAACTACATAACCCTTAGAATTGTCATGCTCATTTTATATTACATTTAATTTCTGTTTTTTGGTTTGTTGCATATAAATGGTAATTCCTTTAAAATAAATATAAACACTATGCACTAATAATATGAATATAGGCTCCTTTTAAAAAATATACAGATAAAGAAGTACCCTTTTTAATTATTTTTTATTTTTTATATTTTAGGGAAGGGTCTACAGGGTGTTCAGGGTCTCACTACTACATTGGACTCGTAGTGATCTGCCTGTTTATAGCCTCCCAAGAGCTGGGATTACAGAGTGTGCCACCATGCCCAGTCTCAATTGCTGTCTCAGTGCACCCCAAGGACAGGGCCTGCAAGGCAGGCCCAGGGATGGAACACCCCCCGCCCCAACCCCTGCACCTGCTTGCAGGATCTTTAATCTGCTGAGCTATTTGACCAGCCTTAGTAATTACCCTTTGATCAATTTAGTTCTTTTGTAATTATCTTCTTTCCCTACTCAGAGTTAATCAGGATTACTAATTTTCTAAGGGTCCTGCCAGACTTTTTTCTGGGTGCTTACTTACATAAACATTTATATATAGAACTTCATATATATTTGGGTGAGAGAGATGGCTCAGTGGAATAAGCGCTTCCCTGGTAAGTGCAAGAGCCTGAGTTCAATCCCTGGTTCCGCCAAAAAAAAAAAAAAAAGAATTATATGAAAATACAATTTATTCATGTGTTACATATATGAAGTTTTTTTTTTTTTTTCTCAGAACTGGAGATTGAATTCAGGCCCTTGTGCTTGCCAGAGAAGTGCTTATTCCACTGAGCCAGCCCCTGTATGATTCTTTATTTTTCACAACTACTGATCTGTAATCCATAAATACTAAATAAATCTGGGGAGATAATTCCAAGGCACAAGCACCTACCTGGCAAGCACAAAGACCCAAGTTTGATCTCTGGCCTTGCATACTATGCTGCCATTTTGGCTCCAGTCCCCCAGGCACACAATGCCTTCCCTGACCCTGGGACATGGTGGATCACATACCTGTGATCCCAGCACTCAGATGTTGAGACAGGAGGATCTCTGTGAATTCGAGACCAGCCTGGGGGGCTACAGAAGTGTGCACAAGGCCTGCCTGAACTGCATAGTGAGACCCTGTCTTAAAAAAAAATCTTACTGATAATTTGGGTCTGAGTGACTAGAAGGAGAAGTCAAAGGTAAAGCACCTAAAAATGTCTCATGTCCAACTTGGCAAGTTCAACTTGATATCTGTTCTGCGTATAGTCCCCAGGATCATTTCACAGACCATGGCTCCACGTTCACGGCAACGAAGGCAAAAGAAACCTCCATCAGTGACTCCTATGGTTGGAGCTCCACCCACAGTTGTGACTCCTATGCCTCTGACCCTCACAACACCTGACCCTAGCATTGATGCACTTGGCTTCTTCTCCTTGGATAATAATGTTCCTGGCCTATCCAACCTGATTCTTCAAAAGCTGAACATGAAAAGCTATGAAGAATACAAGTGAGTGACTAACTGTGGAAGAAAGTCATTGTCTTTGGCAGGAGTGATTTCAGGAGATGGAGTATTTATAGTGAGTGATTTTCTCATCCTGACTTGCCAGTTGTATTACTGAAGAAGAGAAGATTTAAGAAAGAAATTATGGGAGTGGGAGACTTAAGAGTATGTGAAAGTGTATTAGGAAGCAAAGTAAGTGTCATGAGAGATTTAGGAGATTTTTTTTTTTTTTCCTATTGCTACTTTCCCCTGTTGTTTCTACAGGATGGTGGTAGATGGAGTTATCCCTGTCTCAGGCTTTGGATTTCGATGCCCTCAAGAAATGTTCCAGAGATTGGAGGACACATTCCGATTCTGTGCTCACTGTAGAGCATTACCTAGTGGCCTTTCAGACTCCAAGGTTCTCCGGCACTGTAAGAGGTGATTTGTAACATGCCAATAGGGGAGACATTCAGAAATGACCTTATTTAACTTCTCATTCCAAGAGAAAATTCAGAGTTTCCAGAATAATTTAAACCATATTTCTCATTTGCGTGACTCAAAACTCACAGAATGATTACAACATAAGTGTAATCCTACTTATTTTTGGTGTTGTGGGGCAATGAGACAAGAACAAATACTCTTCTATATTTCCTTTTCTTGAGTAAGGTACATGCCCAACTTTCAAACATTGGGTTGTGAACTTTCACACATATGAATGGACCTTCATTATAAGCATCATAGATGTGAACAAACTGTGGAAGTAGCTCATGTGACTACCTTCCCATTTTGGGGAGGTTTGTTTTGTTTAACATGAGACAGGTTCTCACTTTGTAGTGCAGGCTGGCTTTGATCTCATTATGTAGCCCAGACCTCAAACTTGCAGTGATCCTCCTGCCTCTGCCTCTCAAGTGCTGGAATTATAGGGATGTACCACAACATCCAGCTAACCTTACCATTTTAAGGTAACTGTAAAAATAAAAGTTTATTTACCATTTGTACTGTACTATACCAGCATTTTAAGATAACTGTGAAAGTAAAATTACAGTATTATATGTGTGTTGGTTTTTTATACTTTAAATTGTTAATTTGTGTCAAATGTATACTTTGTCAGAGTTACAAAAGAATCTCACAAATGTTCTCCTGGAACAGAACTCTTCATGAATTGGGTATTTACTGTATTCAAGTGATAAGACCACATCTGTTCGGGGGAAATTGGGTCCAAATCATATTTATTTCTGTGGTTCATTCTCTTAGGTGCAAAAATGTATATTATTGTGGTCCAGAGTGCCAGAGGTCAGACTGGCCAGTACACAGGAGGGTTTGTCGGGAGCTTTGTCATGTGGCTGTGGATCGTCTCATGGAATGGCTCCTGGTCACAGGTGGAGTAGTGGTGTTGGGGAACTCTGTTGTAATGGCCATAGCTGGTTGTACTTGGAGGAAGATATGAAAGCATATTGTTGGGAGGGAAAAATAAGGAACTGGGAAGGGATGGGTCACTTGGGGTTACATGTTGACAGAATGAACATGGAGAGATTATTGCTCATTAGTGGGGAGGGAGTTTTGAAGCCAGGAAAGGATTAGGTCAATTCTTACTTCTTCTTTCTTATAGGTGATTTTGTCCTACCCTCAGGACTTTGGCCATGGCCAGCTGACATTGTACAGAACTGGGATGTCTGGTTTTCTATGAGAGGGTTACAGTTAGAGGCCACACTGGATGCTCTTCTAAGTAGCCATGCCATGAGCATCCTCTGGGCCAGTGTAGGAAGGCCAAGGCCAGACCCAGATGTTCTGCGGGAGTCTCTGAAGCGGCTGCTGACAGATACTTTGTCACGACCCCTGACTATGGGCCTAGGACTTAGGGCTCTGGGGATAAGCACTAGAAAGACTGAAGGAAGCATAGTGCATGTAGTTGGTGCTTCTCATGTGGAGACATTTCTCACTCGTTCTGAGGACTTCAATGAGCTTGGTTACATGTTTCCTGGACATTGTGGCTTCCATGTGATCATGGTGGGTATAGATGTGGCTACTAGCTTTTTACAGAATACTGCAACGTCAACTCCAGTACCTGGCACCATTCACTTTAGTGGCCACAGGGGCCTTTATCATGACTTCTGGGAAGAACAAGTAGAGACTGGGAAGACGGCCCATCCGGATATGGTAGTGGCTTTTCATCCAGGTAAGAGCCATTGCTTCATAGCCACTGGGTGACTCCATGAGAATTTTCTATCCTGATTCTTGTATCTTTTTATCTTTGGAAGCCTATTCATTTAGGCTTGTTAAATACCATGTGATAAAAACTTTGATTCAGAGCCAGGCGTAGTGGTGCATGCCTGTAATCCCAGCACTCAGGAGGCTGAGGCAGGAGGATTATTGTGAGTTCGAGACCAGCCTGAGCTACAAAGTGAGCTTAAGGCCAGCCTGAACTGCATAGTGAGACCCTGTCTCAAAAAGACAAAAAAAAAAAAAAAAAAAAAAAAAAACTTTGATTCAACATTTGCTACATGTACTATACCAGGGTTGAGAATTTTTTCACTGAGGAACCTGGGCTTAAGGGCTGGGATAGACACAATGAAACAAGTGTCCTGCTTATGTCTTGTTTATGCTTTAGTCTTTCCTCTGGCTATTCCTGTTTCTATTTTTGTTCCTCAGGTTTCCATGCCTCTCCAACCTTGATGGAAGCTTGGCTACCTACCCTGCTGCTACTTCGTGACTATAAAATCCCTACACTGCTTACCATTTACAGGTGTTGACCTATTCCTATGTGTGATGCCTCCCTGATGCACTCATACTACTCTTTATATTGAAGAGTTAATTTCGTTTTCTCTTGCTTATCTACCTTCTTGTGAAGTTGTTCTTCCTTCCCACATATGGCCCTTCCATCCCAAATGCTGCTTAATTATGGATTTGATGAGCCATTTGGGAAGAAGGAATAGTCCTTACCTAGTCCAGCTTGGGTAATTTTTGGAATTGATAAGAACAAAAATGTCATACTTTTGAGCAGTTACTATTCTCCTAATCATTATAACAATTTTTCTTATCTCTTTCCCATAGCCATCAGGAATTGGCAGCCTCTTTGCAGATTCTGGTGGACCTGGATACACATATCATTGCCTATGGAGCTAATCCTTTCGCATCCCTGAAGCCTGAACAGGTCTATTCAAACCCAAACAAGCAGCCAGTGTACTGCAGTGCCTACTACATCATATTTCATGGGAGCTCCTGCCAACTAGATGAGAAGCAATTAGAAGAGAAAGTAGATGGTAGAGATTAAATGGCTGAGCCAGAACCTAACTAGATTCTTAGAAAATGGGGAAGCTATGATAAAATTATACTGCACATGCCAGGTTGTTGCCAATGCTAAAACGTACTTTGTTCTGAATCTCGTTCACTGTCCAGATGAAGAGTCTAAGCTAAATAGGAACACTAGTATGATGTAACTGATTTTTAAGAGATTAGCCACAAGTAGCTTCTAAGGACAAGTGTCTAGAGTTAGTAGGTGGCAAAAAGTCTTTCTAGAATCTGGAGTCCCTAATAGTTTACTTTGTGAATAAATTATACTTTTTGACTGGAATCACATGAGAACCACCATATTGTTCTGAAAATAATTCTTCTTTTCCTGAATTTGGCAGTAGAAATTGGAGAAGCTGATGACTTAAAAATGATCTGAAAATGCACAAGTCAGGGAAGTTTTGGGAAGGTGTAAGGATTAGCACACTCTTGTATTTCCTGCCTCCCCACCCCAAGATATATCTCATTTTCCTATTGTCTTTTGGGGAACTCTGACCCTAGAGTAGACTTGGTGGTATATTTGAGTTATCCCAGGTTATATCAAACTTTACTTCAATTCATTGGCATTATTTCCTGTTCTATACCATAGTAAATTCAGTTTTGAGTGTACTGTTTGTTCATTTGTTTTTAATAACAGAGCTCACTATGCTGTCCAGGCTGTCCCTGAACTTTTGGCTTCAAATGATCCTCTTACCTCAACCTCCCAAATAGCTGGAACTACAGATGTGCACTACACTGTGCCTAGCTATTTTGGGGCTTCTTAAATCATTTGTTTTATCTTATTTCTTGCAAGTATTATTCACTTGCACTGAATGCTTTGAAATGGAAGAATTACATCAGCTCTGTGTTTGGGCCTGCCATTTGTCTCATGTTGTCTTTCTCTTGTAACACTCTGAGTATTAAAACACTCTAGGTATTCATTTTTACAACTTTGCCATTTGTATGTATGTATGTATTTATTTATTTATTTATTTATTTATTTTGAGACAGGGTCTCACTATGCAGTTCAGGCTGGCCTTAAGCTCACTTTGTAGCTCAGGCTGGTCTCGAACTCACAACAATCCTCCTGCCTCAGCCTCCCGAGTGCTGGGATTACAGGCATGCGCCACCACGCCCGGCTAACTTTGCCATTTTTAGATACATACAATCTGCTGCCCCAGCATACACATAGGTACTAATCACCTACTCTTTTTTTTTGTATGTGTGATAGTTAATTTTATTTGTCAACTTAAGCAGGCTCTGTATACCTAGATAGTTGATAAAATATTTCTGGATGTATCTGTGTGAATTTCAAGAAGACATTGGTCCTTGAATCTGTAGAGTGAATAAAGATCTGCCCTTACCAATGTGGGTAGGTTATTTTTGGGTACCTCTGTATTTCATGTTGGCTCTAGGGAATAGGTAGGACATGCACAATTGCAGCTCTTTCTCAACATGTAAGAGTTGAACATCTTCCAGTACTTAATGATACACTCTCTGTCCAGTGATCTTGGTGGAACCTACAAATAATATAGGTGAATGAAACTCCCAACCCAAAACATACCTGGATGAGTTCATATTCTCTAAAACTAAAGAATGAATTTTAGGAACAATGGAACTTAAGAGCCGAAAATTATTTATTGGAAGAAAGCTTCTGTCCAAGAGAAGGGACAGAAGGGGACCTGAATGGGTTGCCCTTGCTTACTCTTATGGGGGTAATTTTGAATCCATTTATTCTTTTGTTGTTTGTTTTTTGGAGGTGTGTGTGTGTGTGTGTGTGTGTGTGTGTGTGTGTGTGTGTGTTTTGTTTTGTTGAGACAGAGTCTTGCTTTGCAATTCAGGTTGGTCTTGAACTCACTATATAGGCCAAGCTGGCCTCTCAAACTCACAGTGATCCTCCTGCCTCAGCCTTTCAAATGATGGGATTACAAGAATATACCACCATCCTAGCTCATTTATTCATTTGAAACAACACCTATGTGAAAGGTATGGAATTAATGCTTTGGGGAGATAGATGAATATGGTCCTTATTCTTAAGGTAGGAAGAGAAATAATATGTCTATAGAGATACCTTTATTGGGCAATATAATATAGAACAAGAAACATATGAGAGGCTTGTACTGCTAAGGAAATACAGTGATCACTTTGCTAACTGATACCGAAAGAATTTTAAATTAAAATTTTATGAAACAGGACTTGCTAGTTAGCACAGCAGACTAAAGTGCCTGCTTAGGCAGGTACAGAGAGGGGATTCAATCCCCAGCCTGCCATGCCAGCCCCACCCCCGGGAGTACACCGAGACTGGGTGTGGTGGCACATGCCTTTAACCCCAGTGCTTGGGACGTTAAAAACAGGAAGATCACTATGAGTCTGATCTGTATAGTGAGACCCTATAGACCCATTTAAAAACAATAGGAATAATATTTTTATGAAAACGAGCCCTTAAAAAATACCAAAGTTGCTTTGATCTTTGACTTCCATCCTATGAAACTGTATGAAGTTTCAGAGTCAGAGATATAGCTCAGTAATAGAGTGCCTACCTGGCAAGCACAGGGTCCCAAATTTGATTTCTGATACCAAAAAAAAAAAAAAAAAAAAGAAACAAAAATATTATGAAACAAAGGTCAAGGCCGGGCCTTTGAGATAGCTCAGTGGACTAAAGTCTCTGCTTAGGCAAGTGCTGGGACCATATTTCAATCACTGGCATCACATGCCTTGCCAGCCCCGCCCCTAGTGTGGGCTGAGCCAGCCAAAGTCTGGCCAAGGTGGAATAGGCCTGTAATCCCAGTGCTGGGGAGGCTGAAAACAGGAGGATCACAATGGGTCTGAGTTGCGTAGTGAAACACTGTGCCAACAATCAAATACATTAAAGGGAGGAGGCAAAGCCTTCCAGATGAAAAATAGGAAGAGAAGATTAGAGGCAGAAAATTTTAGGAAAATGAAATTTTAGAGTACATTGAAGGATTGATGTAAATGAAGCCTGGAAAGTAGTTTAGCATTACATTATAGAAGAGTGTATCCATTATTGATATAAGCATAATCTTGGGATAACCATCAGATATTTTTGTTCCTTAAGCTAAACTCTTAGTTTTCTCATTTATGAAATAGGGATGATACCTATTACCCAAAGTTGCATTAAGAATTAAATGAAAGCCAGGCATGGTGGCGCATGCCTGTAATCCTAGCACTCAGGAGGCTGAGGCAGGAGAATTGCTGTGAGTTCGAGATCAGTCTGAGCTACAAAGTGAGCTTAAGGCCAGCCTGAACTACATAGTGAGACCCTGTCTCAAAAACACACACACAAAAAAAATTAAATGAAAATATTTTTAAAGTTGAAGGACTCATTTTCAAAATTTACACAAGTGGAATGTGGTGACATATGCCTGCAATCCCAGCTTGGAGAATTGCTTTGAGCTGAGGCTATCCTAGATTATATAGTGAGTTGAAGGCCAGACTGAAATACATAGTGAGCCCTATCTCACAAAACAAAGGAAAAAAAAAAAACTTATGTGGTGCTGGCATAGGAGACATGTGTTTATCTGGGAAATAGAATTGGAAGTTGTCTTAGTTGTTTGGGCTACTATAGTAATTTCATAAGAAGGGTGGTTTTTGAACAACTCAGATTTCTTCCAGTTCCAGAAGATGAAGTCAAAGATTAAAGCATTGGCATATTTTCCATCTTTTCTTGTTATCTCATTTACAGAAGGTATGCGCTTAATGCATCCTCATATGGAAAAAGGTGTGACTCTCATTCCTCTTTTATAAAAGAATTATTCTCACTGAACGACTTCATCACTTCTTACAGGCTCCATTTCCTATTATCATCACCTTAGAGATTGACATTTCAATTCATTAATTTTTTTTTTTTTTTTGTCTTTTTGAGACAGGGTCTCACTATGCAGTTCAGGCTGGCCTTAAGCTCATTTTGTAGCTCAGGCTGGTCTTGAACTCGCAACAATCCTCCTGCCTCAGCCTCCTGAGTGCTGGGATTACAGGCATGCACCACCATGCCCAGCTTTCAATTCATTAATTTTAAGTGTTACATATATTAAGAATTTTTTAAAATCCTTGCATGTATGGTCTGTTGTTTGTTTGTTTGTTTTTTAATGTATTTAGTACAGGGTCTCACTACCCAGATCAGACTCTCAGCCTCTGAAGCACTGGGATTATTACAGGTGTGAGCCACCACACCCAGTCTCTGGCCTATTGACTTTTGTCAGGGGTGCCAAAGAAGTTCAATAAGAAGAAAATAGACTTTTAAACAAATGGTACTGGGGCAGGCTAGATTCCTCAGTGGTCTAAAGCACCTGCTTATGCAAGCTTAGGTAGGCACAGTGGAACATGATTAATCCCCAGCACCATGCCAGCCCCATCAGAGAGGCTGAGCTGGCCAAAAACAAACAAAAACTGTTAATAAATCAATAAATATACAAACAAGTGGTACTATTGAAAAAAGTGCCAGAGTAAGTCAAGGAAAGCATGGACTTTTAAACAAGGTGCTGAGATAGTTGTATATCCACATGCAAAAGAATAAAGTTGAACCTCTAACTCAGAATATAGAAAAAATTTACTCAAAATAGTTAGAACACCTTAAAAGCTAAGACTGTAAAATTCTTGGAAAAAATAGTGGTAAATTTTTATGAACTTGTACTGGGAAATTTTTTCTTAGGTATGATACTGAAACACAACAAAAATAAAAACTATATACTTCAAGAAAGTGAAAACCTTGATGTGCATTGTGGTATACCCCTGTAATCCCAGCTTCAGAGGAGGATAAGGCAGGGCAATTTAGCAAGCTTCTGTCTCAAAATGAATAAAAAGAAGAAACTGGGAGTAGTGTGTAATGGAACATGCCTACAGTTCTAGCACTGTAGGAGGCTGAAGCAAGAAGATCTTGATTTTAACCCCACTATGTGTAACTCAGTGAATTATTGAGATCCTGTCTCAAAAAAAAAAAAAGATTGGTTCTGCAAAAAAAAAAAAAAAAAAAAAGGCTAGAGTTTGAAGCCCTAGTACTGGGGGTAGAAGGGGACACATATATGAGAGTGTATGTGCAAGTTACATGCAAATGTATCATTATATAAAGACTTTAGCATCTGAGATCTTAAGTATTCATAGGAGGTCTTGGAAGCAATTCCCTACAGATACTGAAAGATAACTGTATTCGTAAATTATGTATCTGATAAGAGATTTGCATGCAAAGTGTATATAAACTATGCTTACAATTTATATTTTGTACAGGGTCTCACTATGTAGATGAACTCAGTTTTTTTTTTTTTGTTTGTTTGTTTTGTTTCTTTGTGGAACCAGAGATTGAATTCAGGCCCTTGTGCTTGTCAGGCAAGCACTTACTCTACTGAGCCATCTCCCCGGCCCCAGAGGGACTCATAATGATCCACCTGTATTCAGCCTCCCAAGAGCTGGGATTATAGGCACTCACCACCATGCCCAGTCTCAATTGCTGTCTCAGTGTACCCAGGGGTGGGGCCAGCATCACATGCTGGGGATCGAAACCGGCCTAAGCAGGTGTGTTAGGCCAGCCCTATTTAAAAGAACAAGTAACCCAATTTTAAAATGCCCATATTGGACTGGGGGTTCAGCTCAGTGGTACAGTGCCGGCCTGGCCAACTTGACGTCCTGAGTTCGATTTCTGGTACCCCCCACAAAAGAGACAGACATATATTTTCCCTCTGGACTGCCAGTTCCTTAGTGAGTTTTAAGATACTTGTGGCCGAGCCTATTTTAATTGCCCCAAATGTGTGATGCTACTGTGTGTTTTATGCTCTGAAAGAGACTAAAATCACCTACCAACTCCTTTCTGGAGTGGTTTTGAAGAGTACATCTCCAGGGGCTGGGGTGATAGCTCAATAGAATAAGAGCTCGAGGGCCTGAGTTCAATCCTCGGTCCTGCAAAAAAAAAAAAAAAAAAAAAAAAAAAAACAGAGTACATCTCCGTTTTGACACTCTCAAGAATTTCCAACAAATATCAACAGTTTTACAGGAGGTTAATGAATGTCCAAACGGAGGTAGAGAGGCCGCTTGGGTCTTGCATTCCCAAACTCTCTTATACCGCACCCATTGCTGAAGGGTCCTTCCGGATGCCCGTAGTACAGATCCCCTATAACTTGCTTAGTGACTAGAAAGAACATAGACAGGTACTGGAACAAGCTCTTTGGAACACTGATATGTGCTAAAACCGGCTGAACGACCGGAGCGATGCGCTTTTCCCAGAAAGTGGGGGGGCGGGGCGGAGGGGCGCGAGGCACCGCCCCCTCGAGCCCCGGGAGTGTTCCGGCCCGGTGCGGCAGCGACGCTAACGGGCTCGCGCAGCTACACGCCCCGCCCCCTGCGTTCCGCCCTGTCCTTCCTCCATTTTGTGGGCCCGCCGGTTGGGCTGTGGCAAGGCTTCCGCATCAGGTGAGGAATGACTTGTACTCTTTTCTACTCTGTGGTCTGTCTCGGTTTTTCTCTCTTCCGGGCCTGACGTACTTGACACGGCGGGGTTGCTCCAAGTCGCGGCCGCTTCGGGGTGTGAGCTGTGGGACGAGGTGCGTCGGTTTGCAGGACGAGGAAGGTCTGTGCTCGGTGCCGCTTGGCGGCGCGAGGATTCCAGGGACCAGGGAGAGGTGGCTTCCGGTCAGTGAAGCACAGGTGGAGTGGCTGAGGGCCAAGAGTTCCCCTGCTGAAGCCGCCTCCAGCGAGGCTGAGTGCAGTGAGCCGGTGGGGAGACCTTCTGGTGACACAGCAAATTTAGGGCCACGGAAAATTTGTACCGTGCGTAGTGAATCTTAGGGCAGAACTCACAAGCCTGAAAAGTTGTATGCTGGCTCAGGTTTATAATATTTAGAAATGGTTCTAGGAAGTAGCATTTCAGGTTTGGTTCCTGTTTCCCGATCAACAGCAGCCCATCCTGTGGGAATACTTCCCAAGGAAAACCGGGTATAGAGGGAGATGGCTGATGCCCACAGTAAAGGGATGGAAATGGAAAGAAGACTGTATCTGCGGCTTTCCTTTACACTTCCTAATTTCTGCAAGCTGATACCGAACTAATCTGATAACGTAATTTGTCCTAATTACATCCTCAATGTGTTAAGATAACTCTTAAGCCAAGAAAGGTAGTTCGAACACTACACCCTCAGGTAGAAGAGAGAATTTTGGTCTCCACACACTTAAGCTTGCGTTCTTTCAGTCCTCTGGGATGGATGACTGCCCACCTGTCCAACCAGAGAACTATGCTTCCACTTTTCTTTAGTCAATTACTGACTGATTTAAATGGTTCTTCCCGACTCAGAGGCTGGTTTTGGAAAACTCTGCTGTTGTCTAGTTGTCCAACTTTAGTCACTTCCTGTTTTTTTTTTTTTTTTTTCCTTTTCCTTTTCATAAATTTGCAACACCTACTTTTGTGATCCTGGGCTTCAAGCCATCTGTGAGACTCCCACTGTGAGATCCACCCTTTTTACCAGCTGACTCACTGGGTGGAGATGACTTAGAAGGCCATTATTTTGCTAAAAGCCAACTTAAGTTGAGTAATGTACTGAGTCACCAGGGTTTAGCTTTTTTGTTTGTTTAGCTTTTACAAAAATTTTAAAATTTACCTTTGACTAATTGATACATGGGGGGGGCTGTGGCTCCATAGCCGTGATGTCTATGTGCAGAGGCACTGCTAGCAGCCACTTTGTGTCAGGGTTTTTTGTTTTTTTTTTTGTTTTTTGCTTGCTTGTTTGTTTGTTTGTTTTTTGGCTCTGACCACTGGGTGTTTTGTTTTTGTCTAGATTTTTCTTTCTTTTTTGCAGAACCGGGGGTTGAACTCAGACCCTTGCGCTTGCCAGGGAAGCGCTTATTCTACTGAGGCATCTCCCCGTCCCCTAGATTTTAAACATAGACACTGTCTTGAGCCTAACAACGTCAAGGCTACAGCATGTCATAGTCCTGACTCTTAGCACCAGCTGCTCAGGTCTATAATTATCAGCTTGTGTTAATCTCTGTGGCTGGACCTGGTGCACAGATTCACAAGCAGCTAGGAAAGCTCAGCTGGGTCTGCCTAGGACGAGAGTACGGGGCCCTCCCTGAACCCACTTTGTGCCCCTCTCCCTGCGGCACAGTGTTGCTTGGAACCATCTGCTTGAAATTTAAGAGAACTTAAAAAAAAAAAATCTGATCACAGCTAGAGGGTTCAAACTATCAGCTGTATCTTTGTTTTACCCTCTTTGTTCCATTTGGGACTTAATGTTAAAGCAGTATTTTTATGTTAAATTGTTTATGGTGGTTTTAGAAAGTAACAGAAATGTAGGAACCAAGAAGACCCAGTCTGTCTGCCTGGTTAGAGAGACAATCCCTCCCCAGAATAGTAAGGGCCTTTATTTACGCCTTTACAAAGTTGTAAGACACAAGGTTTCCTAGCAACTAATAGCCCACAAAGTCCAGGCAGGATGATTTTCTCAACAGGTAGATGGTACTTGATTGCTTTAGGCTATAAGGCCTCATCCTGCCCTCCCACATCTGATCAATTTCAGCTTCAGCTCTCCCAGTAGTTTTTGTTTTGGGTTGCTAGTACTGAGTCTAGGGCTTGTGCAAGATACACAAGAACTCTACTTCTGAGCTAGATCCCTGTCCCTTTCTGTGTGTAATTTTGAGACGGGGTCTAAGTTGCCCAGACTGGGCTCAAGCTTGGAATCATCCTGCCTTAGACTCCCAAATAATGTAGCTGGGTTTAAAAAAGACATTGAAAAGTTAAGTTTCTAGCCTGACATGGTAGTGCACACCTGTAATCCCAGTACTAGAGGCTGAGGCAGGAGAATCACAGTGAGTATAAGGTCAGCAAAACTCAAAAATGATGCAAAAAAACCCCTCAAAACCCTAAAGTAAGTTTCCATTCCATTCCTGACCTCTTCTCCCAGGAGGCAGCTGCTGTTTTCTACTTACTTGTGTGTCTTTTCAGTAATATTTTATACATATACAAGAAAATAAGTATAAACTTTACATATATAGTTGCAAACTACCTATGCAGTTTATCATATTACTATTAAAAATTAATACGGAAATGGTTTCATATATGGGTTAAAAAAAAAGCCACCTGCCTCAGCTGGGTGTTGGTGGTATGAGTAATCTCAGCTACTCCAGAGGCTGAGGCTGGAGGAAGTAACTTTGCTTCCATTCTGGACAGTTTAAGAAAAAGATCTGGGTGTGTGTTTTAGTGGTTACAGCACTTGGCCAGGATCCACAAGGACCTGGAGGTCTGCCTTTTCTTCCACTGAACCACACCTCACATCCTTATGGCTGTATTGGGGAGAAGCACTAAACAGGTACTTTAAAATAAAGCAAATTAGCTGGTAGTGCAGAAATGCCAAAATATTGATACTAAAGTAGGGTTCAGAGAATTGCACCATCAGCATTGTCTGGGAGTTTTGTTAGGTAATGGCATGGTGGTGCACACTTGTGATCCCAAGGAGACTGAGGGAGAAGGATGGCAAGTTCAAGCCCAGCCTTAGCAGTATAGTTGCTTAGCAAGACCTTGTCTCAATTCAAAAGGGTCAAGGATGTAGGTCTGTTTGTAGGTCCTGGATTCAGTCCCTAGTACTGTCCCCCACCCCAAATCTCAGTCCCCATCTTGGAACTTCTAAGTCAGAGCCCGCCCCTTCAAGATCCTCATGATATGCAGGCATATTACAATTTGAGAAGTATTGTTTTGCCCACTACATTGTTGAAAGAAAGGTGTGAACTAAAGAAAAGAGCAATGAATGATCTTAGACTTAAGGGCCAAATTAATAATAAAGGCATAGTTCAAGTGGTAGAGATTTCATATATGGGATTAGTTGTTGGTAAGAGATTAGCTGACTAGGTTTCTATTTCTGTGATGATATATGTGCAAAAAACAAAGGGGGAAAGATTTATTTTGGCTTATGATTCAAAGTTGGCCCTGTTGCTGTGGGCTTGTCCAGTGAGACAGAGTGTCATGGCAGAAGACTGAAAGAAGACTGCTTACCTCATAGCAGCTGGGGAACAGAATGAGCTGGGCAGAAGGAGGTAGGCACAAGACATACCCTTCAAAGGTGCACCCCAGTGACCTATTTCCTCCAACTGGGCCATGCCTCCTAATTGCCCGTTCCACTCTGAACTCCTCAATCCATAGTTCATCCACTGATAGGATGAGTGTCCTTGTGATCCAGTCATCTCTCAAGGATCTGATGCAGTGGGAATCATGTCCTTAATATATAACTCTTTGGAGGATACTACATATTTAAACCATTACATGTGCTAAATTGGAGTCAGCATTAAGGAGACCTGAATGTCAAGCTAGTGAATTTTTATTTTAGACTGTGGTATGGTAATCATTCAGGGTTTTTGGGTTGAAGAGTAATTTGCTGAAGGAACAGCATTTTAGAATAGGTCAGATGGTGTCAGTCCATGGGAATTAGAAAAGTGAGAAAGTATAAGCAAGATTATAAGTAGAAAAATAATTTTAGTAAGATTGAATTAGTTTCCTAAAGATAGTGTGATAAAGCCTTGTCTAAAAGTATGGCCATTTGAATAGAAAGGAAAAATAGGCATTTCAAAGGAAGAATAGAAAAATGTTACCTAGATAACTGAAGTAATGATACTATTAGCAGGTAAGGGATTTTAAGAGTGGTCTAGTAGGGAATAATGAGTATTTAATTCCATACCTGACATCCACACTGGCAGCTTTTTGAAAACATTGTGCTGGGGATCAAGCCTAGGGCCTCACACATGTTTTACCATTCACTGAGCTATATCCCCAGCCAAGAAAAAGTTACATAATTCTAAAATTAAACTAGATCAAAATTTTTAAAATTTTTTTTAAAAAGTCAAAATAAGGTGAAATAAATGAATCAAATGCATAATAAACTGACAGCATTACTACACAGATTTATTTGCAGAACACACTTATTTGACTTTTTTTTTTTTTTTTTGGCAGAACCAGGGATTGAACTCAGGCCCTTATGCTTGCCAGGGAAGTGTTTATTCCGCTGAGCCATCTCCCCTGCCCAAGTTTTTTTTTTTTTTTTAATGTTGTTAGTAATAATATGGACATTTGCATTAATTTCTTGTGGCTGCTGCAAGAGATTGCCACAGATTTAATGGTTTCAAAGAAAAGCATAGGTGCTGGGTGTGGTAGCACACTCAATCCAAGCATTTGGGACACTGAGGCAGGAGGATCATTACAAGTTTGAGACCATCCTGGAACAGAGTGAATTCTAGGCCAGCCTGAACTGCAGAGTGAAACCCTGTCTCAAAGGCACACAGAACAAAATAGAGTTCTTGGAAGTCAGAGGTCTAAAATCGGTATCACTGGCTGAAGTTGAGGTGTGTTGTACTCCAAAAATCAAGTGACAACGAGGCAAGTCCAAAAAGAAAAGAAGCGCTTTATTTTAGGTGGTACCCACCGGGTAGCCTCTCCATGGGAGAAGGAGGAGGGCCCCCCCAGGGCTGGGCAGCAGGGCTTTTATGCCTGAAAACCGCAGGCTGGGAGGGGTAAGCAAGCATGGCTACGTGAGGAACGAGGAGTGTTGAACAATCGCGGGGTGGGGGTTGACTCACAGGTGTGGCATAGGGGTCGAATGCGATTAGGAGAGGCGCAACATGTAGGGGGCGGCCCGAGGGCCACTATAATCTTAT
>PVKA01043591.1:0-16673 GCA_004027165.1 Ctenomys sociabilis
AGTACCTGAATAGTTATAATAATATGACAGTTCTTTATATCAATGTCAACTGAAAAAATGATTTATACTAATTTACTTCTGCAAAAATTTTTTCTTCTAAGAATTCATATATATGAATAAGCTCTATGAAAGAAAAAAGTGAAGGATATTTTATTAGTTCTTACTTTTTAATATGCTTTACAGGTATAAAAATTATGAGTCTTCCTAAACAAAGCAAACTTGCATTGATTCAAGTACCATGGATGCAATACTAAGGTCAATGGAATGGATTTGGATGAGGTACCTTGCTGGAATTTGTTCAGAACATAAGGTATCAGTCTAAAAATTTTATGACAGCCTTAAAAATAAGTATATGCCAAAGAAATCATCTCCCTAAAGTCATCTAAATTTTAAAATAGTACAAAATAGTGATATTTTCCATAGATAAAACCTACTACAATTCTAGTAATATTTGCTCTTTGAGAAAAAGGAGATTTCAGACTAGGTGAAGGAATGACCTGGGTACAGAAATAGACACATTATGAAGAGTGGAAAGCGGGCTCATGTTATAAATGGGCAGGTAGAAAATATTGTGGAATTCTTGTATATATACACTTTGCACATATGTGTGTACATATGTATCAGCCACAAGACTCTGCATTTTAAAAAAGGACAAGAATAAAAAGAAAAAAGTTGAAGTAGAAAGGAAACAGAAAGTAAAGGAGGAAAAAATACATTACATCCTGTTTTTTTATTTTAGAAATATTTCACATGTATTAGTGATGTTTCATACTAATTCTGTTTTTGCAGTTTTGATGATACAGACTACTGAAGAGTACATATTTAAGGTGTACAATGTGATAAATAGAGTGAAATCATTTTCAAACTAATCAGTGGATTCATCACCTATTATAGTTGCCCATTTTTGATAAGACCATTTATGATCTAATTTCCTGAAACATTTTAAGTTATTGTTAATAAAAATTTCCATGCTCTTCACTGGATGCCCAGATCATACATGTAATTGAATGTTCATACCTTTCAGCAAGATCTTTTTCCCCTCCTCATGCCAATACCTAGAATGCATAATTTGCAGTCTCTTTTTATGCATTCAGCAATTTTGATTCCACAATAAAGTGATATCCTGTGGTATTTGTCTTCCATTGTCTAGTTTATGTCACTTAGTGTAAAGTCCTTTGAGTTGCTTCACATTGTGACAAATGGCAGGTCTGTCTTCTTTTCTCCCTCCACCATTTTCTTTCCTCTGCTCTTCTGTTTCTCTCTCTGTGTAATGTAGGGCCTACAGACTATAATACACATACACACAAAAAATGTCTCTCAATCCATATATATTATGTAATTTTATACTGCATTATATATAAACAATTATATATAATTTCTTTATGCATTAATCTACTGATGAACACCACTGAGTTGGTTGACATACATGGACTATTGTAAGCAATACTGTAATGAACAAGGAATGGCACATCTCGCACTGAGATACAGATTTCATTTCCACAGGATATATCCCTAAAGTAGAACTGCAGAATCATATCATGGCTTGATTTCTAATTCTTGAGGAACATATACTATTTGGCATAAAGCCTGTACCACAGTCTGTCCTCATCAGTAATGTACAAGTGTTCCCTTTTCTCCATAGACTTGCCATCATGTTTTATTTGTTTCTTTGAGAATGGCCATTTGAGAATAGTATGGCTGTCTCATTTAGGTTTTTATTTAACATTCACCTAGTGATGGATGATGTGAAGCATCTTTTCATATATCTAATACTATCTGTGGGTCTGCTTTGTAAAACTCTCTACCATATGACCATCTCTTCAATGTTGGTGGAATCCAAGTGAACTATTTGGGAAGGCCCAGAGACCAGTGTGAACGCTAGCCCAACTGCAGAGCACCCAGCTAGGGAGCCCAAGATGGACAGGCAGGACTACTTGCATGAAATTGTCAGGAAGAACAGTAGCAATACAAGCCAGCAAGTAGTCAGTTACTTGAACCAGTGCTGGGCTTGAGAATAGATATGTTTACAATCCCACAATTTTTTAAATTTTTCTTTTTGTTCTATTCTGGTTTGTCCTGTGTTGTTTTTCTTTCTGCATGTTTGCTGTTTTTCTGGTGTGTGATTGTTTTGCTTCCTGTATGTCTTTTTGGTTTATTTCTATCTTCTTTCTCTTTCTTCAAAACTTAGACTTCTAACTTGCTTTTTTCATTATATTTATCCTCTTCTTCTCTATCATCAGTTATTTAGCTTGATTTTATGATACTTCCATGTAAGTAAATGTGTTGCTTCTCTTTCTAGATCACTACAATTCTCATATAGTTTCTTCTCCAGCCTTCTTCACTTGTGTCCTATAATTACAGAAAAATTGAACAATCACCCTATTACCCCCAATCCTACCCAAATTATATTTAAATTCATTCATATCTTCAACCCACATCCATCCCTATTATTCCTCCCCCTAAAAAAATGAAACTGCATAAAATCATCTGTTAAGTGGAAAATTATCATATGCAAGTTCCTGGTATAAATTACATTATATGTGTAAAGATACCAGACTAATTGCACAGTGTCTCTCTAGTTATGCTGTGCTTGAACATATTGTTACTGCTAATAGTACTACTTCAAACAAGTTTTCATACTTACTAAAAATCAATTTTTCTCCTCTATATGGCAACACTGCAATTGTAACAGGTCATAATCTTTAACCATAGTCAAGTGTCAAAGTAATGCACCCAGAGTAAAACAGATAGTAATGTCAAATTCTGAATATATTGAGAAAGGAGGTTCGTGCGATAGACTTAAAGATCAAGAACCACTTATATCTAGAAGACATCCTGAGGAACAGACATTTCATAGAAAACCATGGAATCCCAAACACCGAACCCACTCAGTACAAGTCCAGATCACAAAGAAATTTGAAGCCAATCACAACTTTCTGAAATGATAGCATCAGAAGTGAGAAAACAAATGGAAGACACTACAGAAAAGATAATTTCTGAGGTGCAAAGAGAAATAATGATCAAAATGAAAGACATCAAACCAGACAGATTAAAAAATAGCAGAGATCAGGACAATAATGAAAACTATGAATTCCCAACATAGAGAAGTAGAGTCAAAAGAAGTGGAATAAGTGAAACAGGACCAAACAAAAATTCAGATTAAATACTCCATTGGAAATATATGCAAAACAGTAAAGTAAGGAGAGAATAGAATATCAGATTCAGAAGAGAATGTTTTTGACTAAAGATTGAGCAATAGAGACCACGAAAATCAATCCAACAGTATCAAAGTAAAAAACAACATAGTAGTTTTTTTGTTGTTGTTTGTGTTGTGTTTTCTTTTTGTTTCTTTGTCCAGAAACTTGGATTGAACTCAGGCCCTTGTGCTTGCCAGGGAAGCGCTTATTCCACTGAACCATCTTGCCAGCCCCCAACATATTATTGATAGGAGTCAATGCGAAAGTTGAAGAAAGTGCAAAAACCATTAAAAAAACCTTTTCACAGAAATAATGGCATAAGACTTCTCAAACATGGATGAAGACTGACATATAAGTTAATGAAGTATATAGAACTCCTGTACTCAGGACCAAAATAAAACTACACCAAGGCATAAAATAATCCAGATTCCCAATATTCAGCACAAGACCAAAATATTGAAAGTAGCTAAAGAAAATAAAGAAGTTACCTATAAAGAAATTACCTATAAAATCCCATCATAATTATAGAAGACTTCTTAACACAAAAACTCTAATTAAGGACAGCTTTGAATGAGATGCTTCAAGCCCTAAAATAAAACAATCTTCAACCCAGATATGTACTCTGAAAGACTATTATTCAAAATTAATGGAAAAATAAAACATTTCTATGACATTTTATTGGTAAACTATTTTTCAGTCATTGAATCAGTTAATTTCTCTCAGCAGTGAATGATGGATATAATTTTTTAGTATCTTTGTCCATATGTAATTGTCATTTTTATATAGCCAAACAATCTTCCATTCTATTGATTATTTCTTTAATTTCTTGATGGTCCTTGTCAGCAAAAGTTTTTATAATTTTGAGGAAGTAAATTTATAATTTTTCTTTTATCATACGTTGTTTTTTGTTTTCTTTAAACAGAAAGAATATGTATTTTACAATATATTAGTATTGGTTGTCAAGTTTGATTTCTAGAAAAGTATAGTTTGCATTAAAAAATTCTGACAAATATAAAATTAATGCTTTGGAACAGCAACATTAAGTCACTAAAGTAAAACTTGATGGTGAAATATTTAGAGTGAGGGCCCTGAAACCCAATTATCTATTTCAAAATTAAAGCAACATCTCTGCAATTAAACTTGAATATCTGCTACTTAGCTGCAGGCAAAGGCCAGGGATGTGGGGACAGAGAGGGTTCTGTGTGCTTGGAATAGTATGTGGACTGAAGATTTGTCACTACTTGTAGAGCTTCTGTTTTTCTATCTATTCAACAGAGGCGAAGCCAACACAATGACTTGCCAATTCTTCTCATAGTTATCTATCCAATAGAAATTAAAACATGTACTTACACAAAAATTCATGCACAGAATTTAATTGCAACTTACTTATAATAGACAAAAATATATACACATCTACATTTGTCAATATACAACTGTGGTACATCTAAGCAACAGCATACTACTCAGCAATTAAAAAAGAATGAAGTACTAATACATGATATAATATACATAAGCCTCAATAATATTAAGCTAAGCTGAAGAAGAAAGTCACAAAGCACCATTTATTACATGATTCCATTTATATGAAATGCCTTGTATAAGCAAATCTCTTAAGACAAGATGTCTGTTAGGGGTTGTAAGGGCTGGGGACAAAGGGACAAATGGGTGCAAATGGACAAAGAGTCATTTGAGAGTATGAAATGGTTTAAAATTAGAATATACTTTTAACTGTACAACTCTAAGTATATAAAAACACTGAATTTTATACTTTTAAGAATATAGCTCAATAAAAATATTTCCATCAAATGAAATACAGAACCACTAAACCTACTCTTAAGAATGCACTAAAGGGTATTTTAGAGAGATAATGTTGAACAAAAATACAAGAACACCAACAGAAAGAAACCACCAGACAAGGCCAGTAACTAAACAGAAGGGAAAGAAAGGGAATCAACAGTATGATATTAACATGAAAAAAAAAAATAGCCAATACGTAAGTTGTATCCATCAATATGAATGGTCTCAACTCAATAATCAAAAGAAACAGACTGGCAGAATTGATCAAAACAAAAGCCAACAATATGTCACATTCAAGAAAAACATTTAATTCCCCCAAAATAAATTCATAGACTAAAATTCAAAGCACAGAGGACAATTCTCCATGCCAAAGGAACCCACAACTAGGCAGGGTTAACTATTGTACTTGCAGACAATGTAAACTTGAACCCAAAACTGATTAAAAGTGACAAAGAATCTAACTACATATTTGTTAGGGGAAAAGTCTTAGAAGGGATAACAATTATAAATATATGTGAATCAAACAGTGGTGAATTACATAAAACATATTAACAGACATGAGAAAATAAATAAGTACCAACAGCATTTTAATGGGGGACATTAATGCCTCATTATCACAAATCGGTAGATCAATTAGACAAAACAAATTAGCAAAGAAATATAAGAATTAAACCAAGCCTGCTACCAAATGAACTTGTTATATGTCTATAGTGTATTTCATGCCAAAACATTAGAATACACATTCTTCTGAGCCACACATAGGACATCCTCCAAAACAGACCACATATTGACCCACAAAGCATGCTTAAATGAATTTAGAGGAATTGAAATCATCCCATGCATACTATCTGACCATAGTGCAGTGAACCTGGAAATCAATGTAAAAAGAAGTTCCAAAAACTACATAAAAACGTGGAAATGAAACAATTATTTTCTGAACAACCAATGTGTCATGATGGAAATTAAAGATGAAATTAAACAATGGCCGGCCAGATAGCTCAGAAGACTAAAGCGCCTGCTTCGGCAGAAGGCAGCAGTGGGCGTTCGATCCCTGGTGTGCCTTGCCAGACCTACCTACGGGGAGTGCTGAGATGAAGATTGAGATCAGGTAGTGGCACACGCCTGTAATCCCAGCTCTCGGGAACCTGAAAACAAGAGGATCACTACAAGTCTGATCTAGTTGTGAGACCCTGTAGACCCTGTACTAAACAATAAAAAAAAAAAACCTACTAATCAGAACTTTCAGGTTGAATGGAAAGATTCCAAGACACAATCAAATTACTCCAAACTAAATTAAGTAGACATAAAAACTCTAAATAACGCATTAGCCAAACAAATTGGAAATATAATTAAAAACCTGCCAACAAAGAAAAGCCTGATAGATTCACTGCTGAACTCTAGAAGAAATGTAGACAACTAATGCCACTAATACTGAAATTGTTTAAGGGACATGAAAGGGAATCAATTCTTCCAAAATAACTCCTGGAAGCAAATTTTACCCTGATTCCAAAACCAGAAAAGAACACAATGAACAATCTCCCTAATGGACATAGATGCAAAATCCCTCAACAAATGCTGATTTACAAAATTCAGCAAAACTCTTCACTAAATTTCTTTGCCATTTTAAGTTTTGGTATGTTAACTTTGTGTTGTAGTTTCCTTATATCTGGTGGGATATTGACTCCTTATCCATTACAAGTTTTACAAATATTTGCTACTATTTTATAGATTACAATTTCATTTTATTGATTCTTTTCTTACAAAGCATTTTGATGTCATGCAGCACCACTTATTTATTTTTGATTTTCCAGTGTGTGTGTGTGTGTGTGTGTGTTTAATTCTATGAATGAACAATAGTTAAGCATAATAGTGGGTTTTAATTTTGGCATTTTTGCACAGTCACATAACATACTTTGAAGATTTTCAATATATACCAACTCATTAGCTTTTTTATCCTTCTCACAAAACTTCTTGTGATCCCATTTCTCCTTACAATTGCCTTTCTACTTATTGAGAATGTTTTGGTATCAAAACAAATATAAATTATCTCTTGTTTTACACAAGGAATTTAGGTCTTAACTTTTAAAGTTTCATCTTTTTTATGCCTGGTATAAGACATAGATAAAAGTGCATGGGAATATTCAGGTTTTAAAAATCATTCATTGAGAAAATCAACCGATTTCTACTGTGTATTTCAGGGACTTTTCAAAAATTTCTTGTCATATATACTTGAATTAATTTCTGAAGTCCATTTCATTCCATTGGGTTATATGACTGTTTTCATGCCAGGACCAATGCTTTGATCATTATAATTTTGTTATATTAAATACATTCTGAAATTGTGGTATTTAATATTTCCAGCTTCATTTTTCTTAATAAATATGGCTGTGGTTTTATGGTAATTTCAGCATCATATTTTACCATTATATTGATATTAAAAAATAAATAAATGAATAAAATATGGTAGGTACATACAATGAGATATTATTCATCCATAAGAATGAACAAAATCATGTCATTTGCAGGAAAATGAATGGAACTGGAGAATGCTACATTGATTCAGATAAGCCAGTCTTCATGAGGTAAATGCTAAATATTTTTTCTTATATAAAAAATCTAATATATAAATAAATGAACAAATAGAACAAAGGATGAATGATAGGAAACTAGAAATATAGAAAAGAAATAGGGAAGAAGAGGAAAAAAGAGTGCTAATGGAATTCAAAATAATCAAGAGATGTGACATGCATACGTAAATTTCCCAAATGAACATATTCTGTATTACAATCATGCAGTAATTTAAAGAAAAAATATTATATTTACTTTTGATTTTATAACTAAGTATGCCATTCAAGAACATGTCCTTTAATTTTTATAGTTGTATAGCTAAAGTTTGAAAAATTTCTCAATTCATATTTGTGTAACTCATGTTTCAAGTTAAATTCCATTTCCATTTGTACATTATCTAAAATTCTGCTTGATCATTGTCCTATATATTCCATTGTGGTCAGGTAAGTTTTGTGTCATGGATTAGATATTTTAAATTACTAATCTAAGTATTGAAGCCTAATATATGTTCTGTTATAGAGAATATCCCATATGCTCGTTAGAACACTGCAATCTGCTACTGGATATTATTGAACCAATATCTGTTAGGAATATTTGTTCTGCAGTATAGTTTCAATTTGATATTCATTTATTAACCTTGGTTTGGTCTGGAAGATGTGTCCATTGAGGAAAGCAGAGTGTTAAAGTCCGTAAGGACATTGGAGACTATCTCTTTTTATGGAGCCAATAATGTTTAGTTTATATAATTGATTCTTCTAACATTCAGTGTATGTATATTTCTAGGTGTAAGTTCCTCTTGTTGAACTAATCCACTTATGATCCTACCGTGAAAATCTTTGTCCATACACACACATCATGATTCTTCCATTCTATACCCCTTCCTTACTCTACACCTGTCAGAGATGGGCACTCCATTATCATTCAACTAATTTAGGTGCTTGAACTCGACAACACAATCCAATACAGTCCAGCATTCCACAACAATAGTGAATTATCCGAAGAAATTGTCAACCATAGTCATTTACAGCTCAACTTAATATTATGGTCCTGCTATGTATACTTCATTTTTATACTTTTCTGCTAGATGGTTAAGACCTAGATAGAGCAAGACTTATATACCAACACATGTACTTTATATTTCTTATGTGGTCAGTGAAGTCCCCTCAGGTTTTATCTTGTAGTCCTGTACATTATTCTGAAGATCCTTTGTCTGTGTCATTCATGTGGATGAGTCACGGCCAATGCTTGACCAGTTTGCTCTCTGTGAGACCCTGAGAGAAAGTTTTCTCTCCATGTGCCCCTCCCCAGGCACACTATAGAACTTCATTCTCTTTCCTCTGTGGCTCCATAATCTTGTTCAGAAAATTTGGAGCTCAACTGAGTTTCATGGTGTTGCACTACAGTTTCTCCTATGTCCTGAGATATGATGGGTGTGTCTGCTTCACTAGACTATTGGTGAACTGAAGTACTCACAGGAAAACTGTTCACATGGTTTTAGAGTCCATGGTTAAATGGAAAAGTCTACATGTAAGCTTTCTATGTCTTCATCAGACTGGATTTCTCACAATCAGTGTGTCCCTGTGTTTCTGACGTATCTAACTGGGCCTACAGATGCTGAACATGATTCTTGACTACATCTTGGTTAGATGGTAGAATGGAAGAGCGGAGCTGTCACTCTGCTTTTCATGGGCTCTCATCAGGACAAGCCTCTGAAAGCAGGGTGGTTGGCTAGCTCCAGTGTTACATAATGGTTTGTTGGTGTTTCTCAGCAACTTACTCTAGTTGCAGAAATTTGGGAAGAACTTCCTTGCTATTTCCTGGGGAAGAAAGTAAGATAAGCAAGGTGGTACATATTCCTGGAATCTCAATGACTCTCTTGTCTCTGAAAATTGCCTACTTACTGGGAACCTCATACTTATTTTGAGACTCCGTCACTGTGTTTATAGATGCATGATTTTAGGGGAGGAATCAGGCATCAAGCTGATGAAGCAAAATCATTTTCCTTGGGAATTTTAAGAGGTAAGCACTTAAGAATTAGTTATTTGAATGAGTTATGCTAATACCCATATTTGTGTCAATTGGTTATCTTAGATCTTTACACAGATATCTACTATACTCTTTTATTATATACTCTAACCATTAATTATTGTTGCTTTCAGCTCAAATCAATCTTCAAACTTTTATTCACTTTATAGTTAAGAGTATATTCTGGCAAAACATAGACTGAGTATAATCCAAAAGAAAATGAATGGTAAAATTTGATTCAAATGAATATATAAACACAAGATCACGTTAAAAAAAAAAAAAAGCTGAGCATTTCAAAAAGTACCAATTGTTCAGCTCTGGTTCTCATGGAGAGTTCAACATCTGCTTATAGGTGTGTCTTTGTTATTCTTCTGACATTGCTGGGACAAGATACCCAACACAGAAAATGAAGGAAAGAAAGGTTTAATTAGGTCACAGTTTGTGGAAGTTTGAGGCCATACAAAGCTGGTTCTAAGGTAGACTGGCACACGGAAGAGGGCAACAGTTCCTGGAAGCAAAATACAGCAAAACAGCAAGACAAATGGGAGAAGAGGCATTCGCAATGGCAACAGAGAGCCAGTCTGTCTACCTCATGTTGTGCTCCGTCTGTCTGCTCCAGTTCAGGTGTAGCACTCACACCCATAATCTCAGCAGGATTTACACCCATATTCCAAGCACTGGATCATGAATTAATCACAAAATCCAGAAGTCTGCCCTATAACTGCATGAGGCTTTGGGGGAACAATTATATGCAAACCATAACAAGGAGAAATCAATGATGTCTGGGAAGCCAATCAATATTTATTTCAAATATATGTTAATTGGATTTTTAGCATGGTGAAAAAAATCTATCCATTTTTATTATGATGATATCACAATATACTTTCATACTACTTCATATTTTAAAAATCTCTAGCCATAACTTATAAGTTAATCCTGACCATGCTGGTTAATATAGTCTCATATAGATAATTTCATGCAAAGAAATTCAAGCACAGAGCAGTATCCTTAACCCAGGCTTTTAATCAAGATTGTTGCTGAGCCAGGAAAACTCCACAGCATGTAATTTCCAGGCCTATGAAATTGAATCTAAATTATAACAGCTTCCTTAGAACTTGAAAAATACCCTTAGTAAAACTTCAAGGGCATATAATGCCATGAGAGTTACTTGGCTGAATGTATTTTAACATCACCCAACATGCAAGTTGCTCTCTGAAGATACATGGGCATTATAAGTCATGAACAAATGCAGTCTGTAACAATTGTAGCCACTGCTACATCTCCAACCTAACTTGTTTTTACATTGAAAAAGACACAGACTCTGTCTGTTAGTAGCTACCGTTAGGGGAAATGCTATTATAGATGCCCTTAATTAAATTTGTTTGTGAATTGGTTTTTTGGGTTTTGCAGTCAAATAAATGATGTATGACAGATAGATGAATGATTAGATAGATAGATAGATAGATAGATAGATAGAGAGATAGATAGATAGATAGATAGATAGATAGATAGATAGATAGATAGATAGATAGGACAAATAGGTATTATTTGCATTTGAAATGGTCCCCTGAGTTCTTTTGCTAAATGCTTGGTTTCTGATGGGCCTCTCATAAGTGACTGTATCATAAAACCTCTAAATCCATCAAATGTATTACTCCAATGGTGAAATCATATTTTGATGGGGTTACTCAGAGGTTATGGAGGTAGCAGGTGGATTTCATTTAAAGGAAGAGATGCACAAAGGAATGACATTAGATACTACATCTGATCTTTGGTCCCTTGCTCTTTGACTCTCTTTCACCCTTACTATTTTCTAGTTATCATGAGTGAGAAGAATTCCTCTGTTATGTACTTCTGCTGTGATGTTTCATCCTCATCATAGGCCTAAAGCAACAGAACCAATCCATGTTGCTCCAAAACCATGAGTCAAGAAAACCTTTCTTTTGGTAAGTTAACTTTCTCAGCTATTGGCCACAGTGATGAAATGCTCACTGACTCAAAGATAGTTGATAAATGGATGGCTGAAGAGAAAGATAGCTATAAAGGTAGATGGATAGATAGATAGATAGATAGATAGATAGATAGATCTAAATATACAGATGTTTTGTTGTACTTACATGTACATCACCAGAGAAGTACCAAGTGCTATAAAACTATTTTTTATTTTTATTTTTTGTCAGAACCAGGAACTGAACTCAGGCCCTTGCACTTGCCAGGGAAGCATTTATTCTACTGAGCCATTTCCCCGGCCCCTATAATCCTTTTAAGTATACTATATTTTAACATAGATTATTACTTTTGATAGATTCTGCAAAGAATCACTTAAGGCACTTATAATTTTAACCATATCACATAATATTTGGTTTGACTGTGGGAATTCTAGGGTTATTCATAGACAAGCGCTTCTAACTCTGCCTATTCTGGAAAAGCTTTTGAATTATAATTCTGCATAATAAACACTTTCACATTTTATTACTTCATAAGAAATGTTTATTTATTGCTCATAGATCACTGGATGAGCTACCAAATGGCTGTGATACAGATAGACTTCAGGTTCGAGTGCCTTCCCTTTCCTGAATCCAGGTTGCTATCTGTAATGCAATATTCTCATGCAGATGAAAGAGCATATCAGGGTGACAGAAATGTACAGTGCCTCTTAACGCTTCTCTTTGAAGTGCTTCCATTTAGAAATGACATCATCATTTTCTCCCACTTTCACTAGTCCATTGCCAAAGTACGTGGGATAGTGAGCCCATAGTCAGTGAGGAGGGGAATTAAACTAGTGTTACACTGGAGAAGGAGAGGTGAAAATTTCAAAACAGTAATGCAACATATTACATATTTTCTATCCAAAACTCTCCCATCAAATTAAATATTCTACTAAATTGTTAGGTTAAACCCTGATAACTCAGACAATTGACAGATTTGAAATGATAACATTTCAACAAAGGCAAAAATACAAGGATTTTGGAAGCTGTGTGAATTTTGCAAGATATTATGAAATGTTGAAATTTTAAGTGATTGGCATACATGTTACATGACTCAAACCTAATATTAGTTTGGCATCCTGATTTATTATGTTCACCTAACTTAGTGCTTATTTTCTTCAGCATTTATCAATGAAGCATATATATGATATGCTAATTATATCCCAATATAATATTTTAAACTTCAAGTTTAAGTAAGTGATATATGTTCATCACTTTTATGTGCTCTGTCCATGATGGAGAAAATTAAAATTGGAATTCATCTCCTCAAAAAGCTATATTCTTGATGCAAACATCTTCCTCAGAAAAATGTCAGTTGATAGAAAATTCACGCAAAGCTGAAGATTAGGATGCTGTTTATTGCCATTTTATTTTTCCCTGCTTTAATTAAAGCTTTCATTGATAGTGAAATTATTGGGAATGGAATGATCCTTGACAAGGTCTGAAAAGAACACTTAAACTCATTGTTATATACTGCTTTTGAACTAGCTAGCAAGAAAAGAATAGCTATTGCACTGCATATGACAACTAAATTTTTATTTGTTAACTACCTCAAAGACTTTAACTCAGAAGATACTAAAATGTCTGTAGAATCCTAGTTTGTTGTTGATATATCTTTAGGGTTTTTAAAAATATGGGCTATTACATCTACTACTGCACTACATCTTTCCATTTACAGAAAAAAAAAACAGTACTTTGCATCATGTTTTTCTAGTCAGTAGAGTTTTGAAAGTTATTTGTTTTATGCAACAAAATTATTAAATTTTACTTATACTCATTATACAATGTGCTAGTTTTTTGTAATATGTAGCTATTTCTCATTGGTTTCACTATTTTTTTTAACTTTGTTAAAGCTGCTTCATTTCAGGGTGCTATTTCCCTTGTGGTAAACTCAAAAGATAATTTCTGGCTCAGATTAAAATTCAAAACTGCATCTACTCTCTGATTCTGACTATATCATTATTAAATATTTCAGTGAATTTTTCTGAACTCTACATATTATCTCTGGAGAATGGAATATTCAAAGCAAAGTTAGAGTGTGCTATTGGATTTCTAGTAAAGCAAAGCAGAATGGCTGTGGTTAAAAAATATAAATGGAACACCACCAAATTACAAGTATGATGCTGCCAACCTCATGCTTTCCTCTTCAGAATTAGATAAGCAACCATCACCTAAGCTGAATGGTTTCCTCCAATGCAGGAGGAGGCTTAGCTCCACGAGGTCACAAAAGGTCATTCCTGTTAGGAGAACAAAAAGAAAGGAGCCACATCGTGTTCTCAGAATATTTACTCTCTTTCTGGTGTTCTACCAAGTTTGTTTGGAAGCTGATGTCTGAACCTCCACATGACTTGTTATCTTGCTTGATAAACTCACCATTTGCTCAAACTGTCTTGGCTGGTTTTCCTAACACATCTTTTGTCAAAAAACAAAAAAAGGCAAGGATATAAATTATAAAGTAAGGGGTTTAGGATGAGATCCTGACAGTTCTGTTTTACATATCCCATTTTAGCAAGCGAGTTGGGGAACAGCTCACAGCTGCATATTCCAACTGTCTTCCTTAAACGGCTGTTTAATCTATGGTGTACAGAAAATAGATTCTAACTTTGACTCTTAACTCTGTCAATGTGTGATCTTCATCATAGTACTGATCTGTACTTCTGAGTCCATGTTATTAGAATCAGTGTACCAACAGCATTCACATTACAGAACTGAGACAAGGAGTCCATTAAATAAAATATATAGAAAGCTCTTCACATAGTAATTGAGTTATAGCTGGCAGTCAATAAAGGATACCCTAGAAAGATTTTTCCTTCTTATCCACGAAGAAAAACAAAACACGGTTAAAAGGATCTTTATCTGATTACCTAAAATCCTTATATGCTGAGAATCAAGTTGTTTTGGGGAAATGAAGATAAATTTGCTAAGTTACCTTTTGATCAGCCATTTTTTCCTCTTTTAGCTGCTGTTCATGGTTATGAGAATAAACAGCTTGGGAGGGCTGCAATTTGGAGGTGCTCCTATTCTGAGAAACAGTGCTGTTGTATAGAAATATAGTGTGATCCACACATACGATTCTAATATTTTTAAGCATACTAAAAGAACAAAATATGAAATTAATCTTGCTATATTTATTCAATATATCAAAATATAATTTCAACATGCAACCAGTATAAAAATAATTAAAGAAATATTTTAACTTTTTCCTTCTTCATTTTTTTTTCTTCGATGTATTTAGTACAAGGTCCACAGGGTCTCACTACACATAGTGGACTTCTAGTGATCCTTCTTGTTTTTCAGCCTTTGCCACCAAGCCCAGTCTTAATTACCGTCTCAGCATGCCCAGGGGGCGGGGCCAGCATGGCAGGCCTAGGATCAAGCCTCCTGCCCCCTGCATCTGCCTAAACTGGTATTTTAATCTGCTGCGCTATCTGGCCAGCCCCCTCTTCAAAATTTAATATTTATTTTCCACTTATAGCACATGGCAATCCTAACCAACTGAATTACACATGCTCAATAGCCATTTGTGGCTACTGGCTACCATATTCCATGGTGTAGAAATGGAAGATGGATGAAGGGGGAGAGTTTGGGAGGAAAATGAGATTAGATATTATACAATGTATTTATGTAAATTTTTGACAAAATATATTGTTTCCAGGCTTAATTATATCAGAGAAACATATTCAAAGCTGGTGCAAACCATATTAACCAAAGATGCAGGTAGATCTACCAAGAAAAGTTCACTGTCTTAGTAAGACTTTGAGCTTGGTTACAATTGAAAGTATCTTGTGTTGTCTAATTAATAAAATTGTAGGGGATAACAGTTCTAAACTGCTTGCTTTTACCATGGAGGATCTAATAAAAAAGAAAGACAATTCCTTCAGCGTAGTTTATTAAAACTCCACTGTGCTATTTCCTAGGCTTATCTCAGCATTCTACTCCAAATGTGCCACTGAGGTTTACTCTGTAATTGAGACTATGTACATATGGGAATATTGATCAGTTTTATCTTTTTCTCTTCAAAATTATGAATTTTATTTTGCTAATATATCTTACATTAACTATTATATGAAGTCATAATTTTAACATTATGATATATAAATAGCATGAAACCTGGTGCCCATAAATCACAGCACTAAATTGGAAGTTTCAAGTTAAGATTTATAAACTAACATACTAAATCACAACTTTAAAATTTAAGATTCATTAATAAGAACTTTTATATGCATGATGTATAAATCAAAGCACTCTACCTGATTCTTGGAAGTTAATGTATGTAAATCAGATTTCTGAAAGTTAATATTAATAAATCAAGTAAAATGCCTTTCACTTGGTAAGATTTTTAATGGAATAGTTCCTATAGTACATAATGGAGGCTGTTTTCTCAAAACCACGAATCTCAGCACTTCCTTTGATAGCCACTTCCAGAATATCTTTCCTGTTTTGTTTCAGCCCATTTCTCTTCTGTGAATATGGAAATACAAAGCATGCACCTTTTGCATACGAAATCTCATATCTTTAAAACAGTAATTAACTCACAATACAGGATTTCTATTTTTAGGCTTAAATTGTCCACGGAATATTGCTTTCTTCCACAGCAGTAGTTTCTCACACGTTTGATTATTTTTGACAAGTATCTAGTCTTTTGGAAGGTGTTGTGTGGAGACCTGGACAGACAAATGTTACACGGGTCCATTAATGCAGACTGTGGTGGACAAGGTTCTTTTAAACCCCCTTGCATCATGTCTGTTTGTAGCAGTCCATTTATTTCTCAACCAAAACTACAAGAACAGCTGGAGTCTCCCACCGTAATGTGATACTGTGATCTCAGAAGGGAGAATTCTTTCACTATTTTCATGGCTAGATTCTCTGGGCTCCTGAGTAGCCTACACCATAATAGATTCTGCCTTTTCCACTACATTAACACTGGTTCTAAAGTATTACAGTTACCAAAGACCTTTGTGTCTGCAGAGGCCAAAACCATCTTGAATCCTTGTCTTATGTGCATAATATCAATAGTTGGTACAATTGTCATCTTTACCATCAGTATCTCTTCAACTTTCTCCTACAATCCAGCACTTCCAGCCAGTCTCCTTTATGG
>PVKA01043592.1:0-16664 GCA_004027165.1 Ctenomys sociabilis
AAACAGGATCGTTGTCCCTGCAGGAGGAACAGTGGCCTTGCTTCTAGACGGTCTTCACTGTGTTTTAAAACAACAACAATGTAAAACTCTTTTGACCTGTAACTTAAAAGATCATAAACTTCAGGCAATAATATTTTCTGTGTAAGCTTTTAAAATTATTTTTGGGGATCATAGCTTGTTTTATTTTGTGCTATAAAATGAACAGTATTAAATATTCTTAGAATAAAAAATAAAATATTTCAGTCTTCTGCAGGAGAACACCTGCCCAAGTCTTCTGCTGATATTTTAATTGGATTGACATTCTTTTTCTTGTTGTCATCCTTTTTTGAGGACTTTTGAGAAGAAAAACTTTATCTTTCTCTGTATTTTTTTAAGGAAAGGTTGACAGGATATTAGGTTCTCGCTACTAGGTCAGATTCATAGTGATTCTCCTGTTTACAGCCTCCCAAGTGCTGAGATTATAGGAGCATGCCACCACACCCAATATCAATGCCATCTCAGCATGCCCTGGGGGTGGGGCTGGCAGGCCCTGGGATCAAACAAAACTTTAAAAAATTCAATGAAGGGCTGGGAAGATGGCTCAGCGGAATAAGTGCTTCCCTGGCAAGCACAAGGGCCTGAGTTCCATCCCTGATGCCACAAAAAAAAAAAAAAAAATTCAATGAACATTTTATTTTAGAACAATTTTGAATGTAGAGAAAAATTGTGAAGGTACTGTGCATTCTCTTCACCCAGTTCTGTCCTATTCATTTCGCTTCAGTTTAGTGTGGTTTATTTGTGAAAGACAATGAGCTCTCTTAGGAAGGGACACATAAGCAAAGGTGCAGAGAAGCAGGAAAGGGATCATCAGCAGGGCCGCTGTGGAACAGAGAGGGGATGAATCCACAGATTTATGCTGTACATTTGTAAACAAGATGAAGAAAAAAGAAATGGGCTCTGCAGACAACTTGAAGTCCTCCGTTAACATAGACTCTCAGCTGTGGCAGATTGACAGCTGGCGGTCAGTCCCTAACATCCACCTGAACTGAATCAGCCTGGTGCTCCGTGTGGTAGGCCCACCTGAGGAATGTAGCTGGCAGCCTGTAAGAGACAAACCTGGAGGAGAAAAATTTTAGGCGTTAATGGGACTGTTAGAAGCTACAGGGAGCTGTTGGTTCTTCTGGATGAGTGTGTTGCGCTGGCTTTCCTGACAGGAACTTGGCTTTTCTTATCACAGGAGGAGCTGAGGACCTCCCTGTCACTGAGAATAGCTATAGTCCCTTTGTGGAAGCTCTGATTCTTACTTTGAGTGTTGTTTCCTGGCTCCAGTGGTAATCCCTCACCCTGGGAGCACAGATCCTTCATCCAATTCACACAGATTTGCTAGCTTCCACCACTGACCTTAGTATTCATAGGCAGCTGACATATATAGAAATATTATAGGCAGTAAGGTAGGACAAGGCCCTCAAAGGAGCCAGTGTAGAAGACAAGATAATTTACAACTGTGAGAGAGACATGGGATCTCCAGCTTTGGGCCAGGCATTGAAACAACAGTCAAACAAATGCATACCTTCCTAAAGATATGCAAGCATGATGGTTTGTATAATTGTCCTGTGGATTTGTGCTGGTCTGTGGAAAGGAGCAGTTAATGCTTAAATTATTTTGTCTTCTTTTTCTAATTTTCTTTTCTCTCTTAATTTCTTAAAACTCTTTTCTTCTTTTCTTTCTTCTTCCAATTTTGCATGCAAATATATGGTAATCTGAGCAAGTAATTTGGAGACAACACTATACCATACAACAAATACTGTCAAATTCATACGTTTTCAGTGAAATTCTGAAACATTTGTAATATTTTCTGTTTCAATACTACTTTGTACACTCATTAAAAAAAAATAAGGGCCAGCAAAATAGCTCAGTGGACTAAGTGCTTACTTAGGTAAGCACAGGGGCAGGGTTTGAACCCTGACACCACAGGTTGCTGAAATGGCTGTGGAATCTGGGTATGGTGGTGCATGCCCATAATCTTACACTAGGGAGGCAGAAATCAGGAGGATCACTATGAGTCTGAGCTGTGTAGTGAGACCGTGCACAAAGAAACCTTAAAACAAAATTTAAAAAAAGATAAGCATCAGTGATTGGTATTCTAAGTAGGTTTCTTTTCTTTCTTTTTTTTTTTTTTTTTTTTCTTCTTTCGCAGAGCTGAGGATTAAAGTCAGGACCTTGTGCTTGCCAGGGAAATGATTATTCTACTGAGCCATCTCTCTGGCTAAACCATCTAAATAGGTTTCTGTCACCTTGAGGAATCCAGGCAGAGTCACTATTTAAGCTCCCCAAAAGACAGGCTTCTGTTTCATAGTCACACCTGTTTACTATGTGACTCAGTTCCTCATTTGATCCTGGATTTAATCAATTTTACGTGAGCAATTGTTCTTGTAATCTTACTGACTGACCATAATTTTGTCCTACCTCATGTCTACCAAGCAAGTTTCTATGTTTTCTATAGAGAGCTTCTTCTGATCCTTCTCTTGGCCTGAGAATTTTATGTTTGTACTACCATAGATAAGTTATTGGAATCCCATCAAGTTAATTGCAGTCTTCCACACCCATAGAGAGAATAAAGACATCAAGACATATTTGTAGTTACGGGTAGCCAAGGGGGCTTGGTGAAGCCACTGTGATGGCTCTGGAACAAGGGCTTTGACCAAGGGCTGAACTAAGGTTTATTATGTCATGAAGGAGGAGTGGCTTGAGGATTAGTGACTGAGAATAGTAGGACGTAGGTGAGTATTGAGCAGATCAAGGTAGAAGGCTTATATTAGCTCTGCAATGTGAAGAAGGGAGGATATGCAGAGAGTAAACTGCATTAAACAATTAAGCTGGTATCTAATGTTTTAGGATTGGTGCTTCAGCTCTTTCATTCAAGATGAAGTCAGACCTTCTACCTGAAGGCTTGATCACAGCCAAAATCATGGAACATTGGCTCTTCATCCCATCTGAATCTGGCTCACAGGGAAATGCACCTGCTCTCCTAAAAAACTACCAGCAGCACTTTGGCTAGATCAATGTGCATGCTTAAAGACAATTGAAGGCATAAGTAAAAGTCCTAGACAGCTCTGCACATATCAATAAGTGGAAATAGTGTCACCTCATCATTTTACTCCATAAAAATCCCTATAAAAGGCAGATTCCTTGGCAAATCACTCAGGTCCCTAAGTCAGTTACTTTTCAATTGTTGCTGGGACAAAATACCCCACATCCAAGATTAAAGAAGCAGAGGTTTATTTAGCTCAGTTAGTGGAGGTTTCATTCCAGGAAGTGGTGTGGCTGCAGATAACGGAGCTCCTGTGCAGAAGTGACCCAGCTTTGAAGATCAAGCTCCTCAAAGGAAGTGGCACTCTGTGAAGATTAAAAACCTCCAAGGAAACTGGAGTTCTTTCCATGCTGACTGTGGACTGGAGCTCCCCCAAGGAAGTGGTGCTGGCTGAATCCTTCCTCGACTCCCTTTCTATCCCTTTTGTACTCTAGGCCCAGTTGATCCCAACAAGCCTTCAACTTTCCAAGTTGACACCATGTACCAACCACTACAGTCCCCTTCTATCTCTGTCTTGGATAGAAGCTTTCTAAATATATTCTGTTCTTAACCGCTGCTATTTCTAAAATTCATTCTTTGATTTTAAAGAACACAGGCTTGCCCTTTCAGATTGGGAGTTTTACTCCTCTGTATCATTTGTGCCTTTCTAGTGCAGATCTGTGAAACAGGCCTGCGTAAGACACTGTCATGGAATCTTGGCCTCCAGCTGGACTCATGGGAGGTGTTGTTTTGGATACTAGCTCTTCAGGCAGACTCATGCAGGACATTGTCATGGGACCCACACACTCAGCTGGATTCTTTGGTCTTTAGTGTTTGGACAGATTTCCTGCACTCTCTGTATATGATTCTTTGGATGACTATTATAAAATAATGTCATAAGATGTGTACTGCATTGTAGTGTTCTTCTTGCCAAACCACAAAACATGACATCAACTTTTAAGGGCAAAGATATGAATATGAGTGGATTGTAACAAATTATTATTTAAATGTCATAAAAATCAAACCACCAATAAAATATTGATGTAATAAGAATTTGAGCAACATTACTTCATAAGCATTTTCTTTCCTAATGTTATTTTTATCTAAAAAATGGTATATTTTTCACATAAAAATTATAGAATTTGTGCATGCATGGACAAAACAGATGAGTCATGGATCCCTGTATGGATGCCTTGTGGCATTTAATATGAAGAGTCATATGAGATACACTGCTGTTGGGGATATGCTGGTACATAACAGAGGAAAATTACAAATTCACCAAAGTAGAAAGAACTGAAAGTGTTTTTGTAAGAGTTAATCGTCATATCTCACCTATGTCCTCATGAGTGAAGATGAAATTAGAAACAGGATGATTCAGGAAAGGATTGAAGGGGTTGAATAAGAAAGGAGTGAGGTAGAGTTCAAAGTTTAAATCTCGGAATGGAAAGTCCCTTGCACATGCACTGAGACACTCGAGTTCTGTGTCCTCACACTTGCCCCAGTTTGTGTCAAGGGATCCTGAACTGTTAGAAAAATTGGGTGCAATAGTGTCTAGCTGCAAGTATTTTGAAAAAATTGAAGGGCATATTAATTCTCCTGGACACCATATTGAAGAGAAATTATATTTTTAAAGAATGAACCCCTTAGTTCGTTTCCTGATTCATGAGCTTATCTGATTCTTAAGAGGAACTGGAGAAAAGGAGAAGGAAAAGTCCTTCACCCCAGGGAATGAACCTTAATAATTCCTCTATTGTTATAGGCAGGTAAATTAGATAAAATATTATAGGCAGCCAGACAGGGCTGGGACTGCAGATGACTCAGTGCAAAAGACTAGATCATTTAAAACTGTGTGTGTGTGAGAGAGGCACCTCCTCTGTGGGCCAGACCTGCAGACCAAGGATAAAACAAATACATCCACATACTTTCTAGGAAAAAAAAAACCCAAAATATCATAGATTGATGTCTAAATAGCTCTCACCTTGAGAAATCCAGGAAGAACCTCTTACCCAAACCCCTACCAGAAAAGGCCCTATTCTCTATGCATGCCTACTTCCTATGTGACTGGATTCCTTATTTGATTCTGATTTAATCAATTTTACCTAAACAATTATACTCTTACTGGTTGACCATAGTTCTGTCAGACCTCATGCCTACCTTGTAATTTCCCTCCATGAATCTTGTGGTTTTGCTCCATAAAATCCCTAGAAAGGCAGGGTGCTTGGCCACACATTTGGAACCCTGCTGTCTCTGTCCAGGACAGAAGCTTTCATTGCCTAGCAATCATATTTTGCCCTTAAACCACCATTGCCCCCAAAGTTTGTGCTTTGATTTTAGTGTAAATGAACTCATAACAGATACCTAGCAGTTTTTTCCCCTTTGTCACCTTGATAGAAATATCTTGGGTTAAAATTAATTACATTAAATTAATAATTATGCATTAATATTATATTCTTCCCTCTCATTGAAAAGATCATTTTAGAAATAAAAATGTTAAGAAATCAGCAAGAGGCTAGCTCCAGTGTGACTTGGAACAGGTAAGAAAAATTACAGATTTCATAAGAGTATCTTTCTATAGTTGTTCAAATGTTGCCTTTTTGGTGGCAAAATATTCTAGGGAATATTAATGGCTACAACATTGCTACCAATTAGGATCATAGATATGCAGCTACATTTCCTTATTTCAATGAATAGAAAGATTTGTTCTAACAGTGTTTGTAGACAGGATATCATGTCTGCATCTTGTACAATGAATAATCACTGAGACAACAATATGCAATGTATTAATTATTGAAACTGTCCTACTAATCAGTTTTGAAACTATCTCATTGCTATTTGTTTCTCAATAAAATTATTAAGAAAAGAAAAAAAGGGGCCAGGGAGCTGGCTCAGTGGAATAAGCACTTCTCTGGCAGGCGCAAGGGCCTGAGTTCAATCCCCGGTTCCGCAAAAAAAAAAAAAAGAAAAGAAAAAAAGGATCAGGAAGAGGACTTTATGTGGAGCCCAGTGTACAAGCTGGAGAAAACGGTCAGGGTTCCCTCATGTGACCGGAGGTTGGTGTGGTGCCAGCTATTTAGATTCAGTGTCCCAGTGAGGTGCTTGTGTCACAGGTTCCCTATGTTAATCAACAACCCCAGCAGTTTAAACTGTCCACTATCTTGTCTTGAAGTTGACTGAACAGCGAACCTGTATCAGTCCTAGAAATTTCAATCCTGTTTCTTCTTCCACATAAGAGGTCAGCCATACTTATCTTCAAATAGATGGAGAAATGAGTAGAAATGCCCTGCCTTCCTTTCCTTAACTCTTCCTGGAAATTCATATTATAAAGGAAATTCTAAAACTTATAACTAGACATTGGATTAAAGGATGGGCTGAAACAGACCAGCAAGTTTTCATGATTAGAAAGTAAAAAACTCAACTAGCCTTGGTACTCCAACACCAGCTGCAGCTTGCAAGATAAAGTGTAACTCAGCCAGACAGTGAGATTATTAGCTTTTCTAAAAGACATATCACTTAAAGTTAGACCCAGATAAATCTTACACAAGGGTTGATTCCCCCTGATCCCCTCAGCTTTGACCTCCCTGTTTTAGGATAGTGGTGATCCCCAATTAACTTGCTTAAAATAAGTAACAGATAGCAAACCAATATGTATCCATATTCCATTATCTGCCTTTCATACTACCTTCTAACAACTCATAGAAGTGACTGACCTACCCAAAGATGGGGCTGGGATTTGAAAACTGGGTGTCTCTGCCTACCACCACTGTACAGCTACTTGCTTTCCAAAATTCCTTGGTGCTGCCTGTCCCCTGATACAGTCTGATTTATCTGGAACAATATTAATGTATACTTCTTGTTGATTAGATGCTAAAAGAAATAATTCATACCTGCATGAGCTGTAGTCTTCACCCTCAGGGTATTTAAAGTTGTTCGAATGGAATTGAAATGAAAAATTACTTATATATTTCTCAAGACCCATAAAGTGTCATGCTAAGGACACTGTTGTAGCTCAAAACGAAGAATGGAGGAAGAGGGAATTACAAGTGATATCCTTGAAAATCTTTGTGAAAAATTAATACTGATATTACTTTCTGCACCTAGCCCCTAACACTGAACTCCTAATTCCTTTTAGCCTGGGATTCAAAGAAACTCTCTGTTCTAATATTTGCCCTGTCTCATGACACATAGTTCCTGAGATCTTTGTGAATTCCTTTCATAGGTGAATTTGACATAGAACTCTTAAATCATTTGAAATGTTCTAAGGCAATTTTCCCTCCTAATGAGATGAGTTTTGGAGTCTTAGATGAATTTTTTCATCAGAAATATTAAGCCATGACTATGACCTTAAGTTTTTCAGCACCCTTGCTAGTTGCAGACAGCTGAATATAGAGTCCAAGAGAACCAGGCCCTCAAGGAGAGGATTTGGAAGACAGGATGACTTTGCAAGTTTGGGAGAGATAGATACTCCTGCTGTGGGCCAGACCTCAAGACATAGATCCAACAAATATGTACCTCCTTAGGACAGGCATCGGGGATTGATATTCTCAATGTGTCTTATCTTGAGGACACCCAAAAGAGTCACTAACCCAACCCCCTACAGGAAAAACCCCTGTTGTGTGTTAGCTTCCCCAATTGGTCCTGGATTTCATCAATTTTGCTTGCGTGATTGTGCTTGTATTCTTATATTGGACCATACTTTTGTCCCACCTCATGCCCATATAGCAAGTTTCTGTGTTTTCCATCTGGGATACACCTCACCACATGGTTTTACTCTATAAAAATCCCTGGGACAGACAGATTTAGGGCCAACCCACCCAAGTCCACCTTCTGTAATTCTCTTGGACAGGATCTTTCTTTCCCTAATAAGTATATTCTGTTCCTAACCTCCATTGTTCCTAAAAATTATCCTTTAGTTTTAGAGAACATGGAATCTTGCCAGGTGTCTTTTAGGTTGTGAATTTCATTCCCCTATATGATGACCAACAAAATCTCTTAGAGGAGAAAGGATGGAAATATGAATGGTGCTAATAAAGAACCATGCCCGAGCATCAAAGGCTCTACTAGAGTCCCTAAACTCCAGGGCATGGAGAACTTTCATAGTGGCAAGTGTATCCATGTGCCAGGAATGTGATGCCACCAGCTTTAAAAGGATAGAAGCTCCTACACTTTAGACCATTTCAGATTTCACCTTGTGTTTCCCTTCATCTCTCTGTTCATCTGTATCCTTAAAAATATTTTACTTTACAATAAATCAGTAAACATAAATCACTGAGTTCTGTGATTTATTCTAGCAAATTAATGGAACAATACTGCACAGGGTGGATGGGGACTTCAGTGTGCATCTGCTTGGATAAAAGTTCTGGAGGCTCAAACTTGCAATTGGCATCGGAAGTGGGGGACAGTTGTGTACTGGTGAGCTCTCAATCTGTAAGGTCTCATACTGTCTCCAGGCACAAAATATCAGAATTCAATCGACTTAGACACCATTTCACTAGATATTATTTACTAGAGGCAGATTGCTTGGTGTGTGAGAAAATATTCCCGTATGTCAGGGGTCACAGAGATGCACTATACTGAATGAAAAAAACATAAACAAATACTACTTTAATGATTTTCTCCATCATGAAGCAGTCATAGCTAAGTATTGCAATGTAAGAAGAAATGTTGTACGGGACGTGTGTGGAGTGTCTCTTGGAGAGCATGATGTGTGTGCTGCTCAAGGATTCACTTTCACAGGTAGGTATTTCTATCTTTTTCATTTTCACAGGTAAGGAAGTGGAATCTGACAAAGTCCGAGGGTTGCACCTAGCAGCTAAACCCAGACCACAAAGACCAGTGCACTTAACCTTGCTTCCCATGGACCCTGATTTCCCTGGGATAATGTCTAGGGCTGCTTCCGATATAGTATGAGAGATCCTGCAGATAGTAAAGCTGAGTAAGAACAGAAATACTGGAATGACAGGGTGAATCTAGATCCAGAAACTCTCAGGTGAGGCCTCAGTCTCTCTCGATGAAGCTGAGGTGTAGCACTGTCATGCATGTCCTTGGAAGGCTTACTGAAGCTGGACACTGATAAGCCTCTGTAAACCCAGCCGTGTTCTTTATTTTTTCATCACTGGGACAAAATATTAGTCATGCACACAAGTTAAAGGTACAGTCAATTTTGGCTCATGGTTTGTAGAGCCTGTATTTGGCTGCTTTCAAGGCAAAAAGCCATGGCAGGGAAGAAAAGGTCATGGCTTGGAAGGCAGGAAGAAGCAAGGAGTTACGGGAAGAGGAAAGATGCATAAACACCCTTCCAGGCCAATTGCAGGGTGACCTTACCCATTGTACCAGTATTCACTGCCCAACAACACACCTAGCTGTGCTTCCTTCCTTGGATAACTCAGTGCTGAGCATCACGCATCCACCGCTCAGTCTCAGCCCTAAGGCTCACTATGAGCACAGAAGGCATGAGAGGCATTTTTAGATATAAACTATAATATCTGTCTTGTGGGAAACTGAGGCAGGAGGACCACAAATTCAAGTTCTGGGAAACTTAGTAATGTCAGGCCTTATCCCAAAATCAAAAGCAGTGAAAAGGAAATAAATGAATTTACAATACATCTCAGTGTGAAGGCCTTGTATTTATTTTCCCATAATGGAAAACAGCACAAAATAGAAGTACATGCTGCTGGGCCATGGTACAACTGACTAGCAGAGATTATAAATTAACTACATGATTACACAAAGGTCAACTACAAGGTGCTCCTCTAGATTATGTAGAGATATTCCCTAGAAATATGAGTACCCTCCTCTAGGATTCAGAGTCTGGGGAAGCAGCAAGTTTCTGATCTTTGGATATTTAGTTGGTGAACATTCTGACATGAGATTACTTGCCAGATTAATAGTTTGGACCTATAAATATCACTTGGCATCTTCTTGTGGTTGTGCTAGCTTAAAACCTATAATATTACTGAATCCGATAATGACCATGTGTGATGAAATTACATTAAGAATAGCATTTTAAATATGAAAATGTGTTTATTTTCTTTCAGATATTCAAAGCAAAACTACTGATAAGCACTGTGAACAGTTGTCACTCTTTTAAATCTATAAACAATTATAGCCACAGGTAATTTGATTCTTCACATTTATTTTTTAACTTAGCTTTGGTTTGGCCTGCATTTAAAAATGATTCAATTCTTATTTCATAAAAGCAGATCATGAGGCAGCTATTTTGTTCAGTCTTATGTTTTTACCTATAATTTGAATATCATAAAATATCCTGGCTTAAAATGTATAATTCTGTGCCTTTTAAAAAATTCACTGTCAGGCCAGCCAGACAGCTCAGCAGACTGAAGTGCCTGCATAGGCAGAGCCCAGCAGCCAGGCTTTGATGCCTGTGTGCCATGCAGGCCCCGTCCCTGGGGCACACTGAGAAGGCCATTGAGACTGGGTGTGGTGGTACATGCCTGTAATCCCTAATCCCAGCACTGGGGAGGCTGAAAATAGCACAATCATTATGAGGCCAATCTGTGTAGTGAGACCGTTTAGAACCTGTACTAAAATATGTTTAAAAAAATCACAGAGCTAAGTGATTTTCACCACAATCCAATTTTAAAATATTGTATCATCCCCCAAAATCCTTTAGTGCCCATTTGTATTTGTTCCCCACTGCAGCTGCCACCCTCAGGCAGTCTCCATGTGCGTTTCCTCTCTGTTGATGTTTTTTTGACACTGGGCTGGGGCTATAGCTCAGTGGAACAGCACCTATTTGGAAAGCACAAGGCCCTGAGTTCTACTCCTGGTACAATAATGATGATGATGATGATGATAATAATTAATAATAATAATGATAATGATAATAACAACAGCAACAATAATAATAATACTAGGGTTGTGACTAAGTGTGAACTCCTCAAATTCAATCCCTAGTACCAGAAGGATATTCCTGGAACTTCATATGACTGTAATCATATATGTGGGCCTTTGTATTTATTTCATTCACCTAACATAATTGCAATTGATAGTGAGTACACCTCTACTTTTAAGCCATCAAAAATAATTATACAAGCTTATTTAAAATTATTTATGTGGGGCCAGAGAGACAACCCAGTGATCTAAGTGACTGCTGGGCAAGCTCAATGACCTGCGTTTAATCCCAGGTAATGCATGCCTTGTCAGCCTGGGCTGGGACCTGCCAAGCTGGCCACCAAAACTAGGCGTGGTGGTGCATGCCTGTCATCCCAGTGCAGGGGAGGCTGAAACAGGAGGATCACGATGAGTCCGAGCTGTGTAATGAGACCCTGCCTCAATGCATAAATTAAAATAAAATTAAAAATTCCTCACATGATTTTTTTCTCCTAGAAGAATATGTAAGGGAAAATTTCTAGGAAATGTGGTTAATTTTCAAACTGCTAAAAGGCTCCTAAAATGACTGCACCCTTTTACACTCCAGCCAGAGGACTCTAGTTTCTTCACATTCCTTTTAACAGTTCTCCTTTAGTTTTATACAGTCATTCTTACCTGTGAAATAGTATTTCATTGAGATTTTAGTTCTCTAAGGACTAATCAGCTCCCACATATTTTTTTATATCTATTGGTCACTCATAAATATCTTTGATGGGATATCTATTTATTAATCTTTGGGTCATTTTTCTCAGATTTTTTTTAGGTAAGGAGCACACTGGAGATAGACAGGCCCAGATTAAAGGGTAAGAATCCTGGTGTACAGAACAATTACTTGTATGATCCAAAGGGAAGAGACTTTTGTTTTTCACTTATATAATGTGCTTTACTCCTTATTCATTATATAATGTGGGAATTTCCTTTAATGTTAGATCTGCTCGGAACAAATATATATGATAAACATAGGAAAAATTTCCATATAAACTAACACAAAATTTATGTCTTTTATCTTCATGTTCCATCCATCCAGCTATCCTAAAAATATCACATAGTAGTATAAAAAAAATTAAACTTATGAAAAGGAAACTAGTCATTTCTCTGCCCCAAGAACCCAAGGAAGCCAGGGTGCAAAATAAGTGCTGAGCAGCCTTCAAGTGTCTGTTTCATTTGTTTGAACAAAATAGGCAAATTTTAATCAATGGGAAATAGTATTATTAGGAAAATCTTTCGGGTCAAAGTTGCTGGGTTCCCATCCATTCACCATGTGTAGCAAATTTCAAGTGCACAACTCCTTACACGGAAGGAAGTTTCCAACAGGACCTATGAAGAACACCACATGGTCTTGCTTGTAAATGAAGGGTATGTAAACCAACTTTATAGAAACATACTAAAAGGGTGGCTTCCAGAATGTGGGGGTCAGAGAGTTTGCAGAGATATTGGTCAAGGCATACAAAATTCAGGTAGAAAGAGCTAGTCCAAAAAACACTTGTACATAGGGTAGCTGTAGTTGACAAAACATTTTAAATATTACACAGAAAAGTAATATTTGTGAAGTAGCCTGTTATATTAACTAGCACATAATGTTATACACCATAAATATACAATTTTACTTTCAATACTTTTTTTTCTTTTAATTAGAATATCCATCTATTAAATAGAAGTGGAATGAACCTCAACTCGTGGCCATCCTCAACACGTACAGCAAACTCAGGTATGGCACAGCCTTGGACCGGAGTCAGGACATTGATTTCCTTCTGGGTTCTACATTGCCAGAACCTGGCTGCAGCGCGTTGCCCACTGCCCTCCTTGCGAGCCTGGAAGGACCTTTCTTGCCTGCTTTGGTTTCTGTGTTTGTGCTGTGCTCCCTCCGTATTCACAGCAGCACAAGCCAGGGCCGCTGAGTCTCAGAGGGAGCTTGTGTGTGTGTGCTCATCCTCAGATGCACGGATAGAAAGGTGTGGCAGTGACACACCATGCAGTAGGACCTGCCACAAAGCAACATGAACTGGGCGCGTTTGTAGAAAAACGGATGCAGCTTGAGAGTGTAATGTTAAATGAGGTAAATCACACACACAAGCTTAAATATCATGTGTTCTCTTAAATAATAAATCTAAAGCATAAAGAGAAAATTGAAGGATTAAGAGGTGGAGGGAGGCAGGAGGGAAGGGAGAGATGGGATCAAAAAGAATGTACGATGTGTCATGCACACCTGCCGCACCCACCCAAGAATGTAAGCACAATGCACTGAAAAGCATGCAGAAAGTGCGCAGAAGAATCAGGAGATGAAAGAAGGGAAAGGTTATTAGAGAAGGAATTCAGATGTGTCATGCAAATGTACCAAATCCCCGCAAGGATCATAAACATTGTCTGCTGCTCGCATGCCCTAAAATGTTGCAACACAGTGACATATGCGCACCCATTTTCATGGCAGCACAATTCATCATGAGTAAATCTTTGAAACAGCACAGATGCCAATCAATTGAGGAGTAAAAAAAAAGGATGTGGTCCTTTCATACGAAGGCATACTACTCAGCTATAAAAGATGATAAGAATGAGACTTTTATAGGTAAATGATGCAACTCGAGGCTGTACTCATAATTGAAACAAACCATGTAAACGTTCAATTGCTCCTAATATAAGAAGGTGAAAGACTAAATAAGATAAAAAGGTTCAATAAATATATATTGTGAAAGGAAGACAGTGCTCAAAAGGGAAGAACAAGTGGGATGGGGAAAAGAAGAGAAGAGTGAAGGGTAACATATAGATATATACAAGATGCCTAAGAGAATTGTGCTCCAAACTCTTATTGGTCCATTGAAAGGAGCAGTCAGCACTTACACTGTGTCATGAATTTCTCATGCTTGTATCTACAAATCTGAGCAACTACTTTGAAGACTACCATAAGCAATATAATAACCACTATTAATTTCCTATCACCTTGCTGTGAAATTCTATATCATTTTATTATCTTTTTCTCTTTAAAACTGAAAAATAAATAAAATTAAATTAGAAGTTTTTCCTAGAGGAAGCACATAAGTAAAGTCATAAAGGTAAGCACCACCGGTATGCAGTGTTGCATGACCGTTTTAAAATTCCCCTTCATTGGCACTCTACCATATTCTCAATGTGGACATCTCTATCTCTCAAAGCTGGAGGCAAAGTGTTTTCATTGACATGTTTATGACAGCAGTTTCTGCTGTTAAACAACAGGAAGCCATGTATGAAAGTTGCCACCATTCCCTATTTTCCCTAGCTATAATCTAAACTCTTTTCCCATCGTGTGTGAAATATTTAGCATGACTGAAAATAACAAAAAAGTGACCAAATAATCCTTTTAAGGAAGAAACATAGTGACAGAAAGGCTCAGCGTTTGAAGCAAAAATCTCATAAATATTAATGAACAAAATTGACTGGAGATAAAACTATTGACTCCTTTTTGCCATTAGGAAACTTTGAACTTGTACAAATATTTAAATAATGTTTTGAAAGTCATTTTTCACAGAACCAAAGTATTCTGTGAATTTCAAAAGGATTCACTAAATCAGTGTGCATCACTGGGTATTTTAAAGAGAAGTTTGCCTTTAAAGTCTAAATTACTTCATTTTGTGAAATCATAGCCATTGTAACTGTAGGAAGAAAAATCCAAATAAAATTAAAATTAATAGTCCAGTTTTTATAAGAGAGGAATTCTAACCATTACCTTGATGCATGAGATATTCTGGAGTTCCAGAAATGTTTTCTCCAATAGCCTTTTTCACTTCGCCTGCTAATAGCCCCATGGGGGTGTGGATTCACAAGGAATACAGCTGTTTTGGGGGATGAGAATGGGAGATAGAAAAATGTATTTTTCCTCTCTCATTTATTCTATTCCCTGAGGGCTACACTGTTCATAGCTATTTTGGCTCCACGTCTCTTTCCTTGTCTGTCGCAGAATGTCATACTCTCACAATCTCAAAAGTCATTGATCATGGGAGTTTATGCAACTGCAATAATATCTTGGTCTGAAGAAAGATTTCTTAATACTTTCGGGCCAGAGGGCACTAGAAGGAAGTCAAGGCGAGTGAGGCATGAGTGCCACCCATCTGCTACAGGGTGCAAAAGATTAGGCTACACTCTTTTTAATGTAACAGTTGCTATGTATTCATTTATTTTAATTGATAAAATGTTTATATATTTACATATTATTTACATATGCACGTATTTAAATATTTGTTTATATATTTATAGGGTCCAATAATATAATTCAATACATCTGAATAAAATATAATTATTAAAGCAGAGCAATTAACATTTATATCTATTTATCTGTTATCATTTCTATATGTTGGGGATTTGTAAATTCTTTCTCTTTTTATTTTGAAATGTAGAATTTATTATATGGGCTATAGTTACCCTGTGGTACTCACAATACCAGTGGCAATTTACACTTAAGCTTATTTACTTATTTAAATGAATTTTCAACACTGTAAAGTATAATCATTAATGTGGAAATATATTAATTTTAATGTATTTAAAAATTAAAAACTTGGCAGAATAATATGGATATTTTTATTAAGAAACACACATACAATGTCCAGTGTGATGCAAATGCACAGGGAATTTTTAAGTCAAACACTATGAAAGATGCATGTCCATTAATCCCCTTCAAAATGCTTCCCTCACTTTGAGCACACTTATGCCATTATTCTTGCCTCTTTCTGAAAAAAGGTGTCAAAATTCTGCTTGTGATTGTCTTTATTAAGTGAACTGAAAGATACTGTGGACTTTGATGTCTGGAGCCCCAGGTTGAGAAGATGTTGGTGTGTCCTCATCCACCTCTTCTACTGTATCAAGGTCCATGTGACATTTGGGTCTTCCCCAAAGTCATAATGATCGTTAGGGGTAAGCACGTTGAGTCACTTCAGGACACTGAGACAGCCAGGTACTGCAGGTAAGATACTCATAAAAGAGAACTTCCATGGCAAGAACAACAAGGTAAGTGGGTTCCAACTGACAGGAAGTATTTTCAGAGGGGTAAATGGCATATCTGTTACTGTGATTTCTTTTAAATTTAAATATTCACTATTTTTTGTTCGTGTGTGTGTGTGTGTATGTGTGTGTGTGTGTGTGTGTGTGTGTTTGCAGGCATGCTGCCTTAAAACTTATAATTGCAACTATTTGGGTGACTAAGATAGGAGGAACGTGAGTTCAATGTCAACTGAGGAAATATTCAGGACCTTGTTTCAAAAAAATATAAAGGGCTGGGTGTTTAACTCAGTAGTAACATGCTCAGCCAGCAGGTACAAAGCCCTAATACAAGCTCCAAACACATCCGCAGAATGAATGAGTGAGGAAGCAAAAGAGAAAGAGAGAGAGAGAGAGAGAGAGAGACAGACAGACAGACAGATACAGAGACAGAGAGATACAGAGATAGAGACAAAGAAAAATTATGTCCCACTTAAAAGTAATATTTACAATCATATTGTCTGCTAATAAACTCATGTACAGTTTTCAATAAAACAATTTGAAGAACAGTCTTCTTGAATATTTTTCCTCATGACATTTTCTTATATCGAGGTCAGTGATTAATATTAGAAGTCCATATATGAAACTTTAGCATTTAATTATTGTTCTATTTTAACACTGAGAGCCAGTGAGATGAATTAAGTAGCTTTTTAAATTAACAGGTGGGGGGATGCCCAGGGAGATGGCTCAGTTCAATCCCTGGTTCCACCAAAGGAAAAAAAAA
>PVKA01043593.1:0-16666 GCA_004027165.1 Ctenomys sociabilis
TTTTCAGGCAGGGGTCTTTCTAAGTCATTAGGTTACCCAGGCTGGGCTGGATCGTCCTGCCTCAGCCTCCCAGACTGCTGGGATTACAGGCATACATCAGCACTCTCACTCCTCCTGCCTTTCTTATTAGGGAGCTAGCGTGGCTGACAGCTTTGGCCACAGCTGACAGCTAGACTTGTCTGTATCATTGCTTTGTTTTCATCGTCTGTAGGTTCATGGTCATCTTCTGCTGATGTCACCTGGGACTAGATTTTTATTTCTAGTAATGAGGCTTTGTTTTTGTAATAAAAACCTTCTTTTCTGTGTGATGGAATCCAGAACCTCATGCACACTAGGCAAGGGGTTGACCACTGAGTTGCACTCCCAGTATATTTCTTTAAAAAAAAAAATATATATATATGTGTGTGTGTGTGTGTGTGTGTGTGTGTGTGTGTGTGTGTGTGCGTGTGTGTAGAAGTTGATTTCAAGAAAAACATGAACATAATATTAGGGTCAGAAATCACAAAGGGGCAATAAAAATCACTGCTCCTAAAGAATTCAGTTCTAGAGAAGAGCCCAGAGAGCTTCTTCAGAAGGTGAATGTTTTAGAACTCTCTAGAACACGGGATTCAAGGACCCCTTACCTTTCCTACCAGGTCAGCTCTCAGTCTTGAATCCAAAGCTCCTTAAATAAAGAGGCTCCCTCTGGGGCCCAACGGAGGCCGGGTGGGAACAGGAGAGTGTAACTGCTCCAGGACACAGATGGATGGGCAGGCAGGCAGGTTCCCCGCCCTGCAGACTGTGTGGCCCGGCACAGACAGAACTCAGCATTAATATTCTAGAAGCCAAACTCCCTGGGGACTTGGGCGTCACCTTTGTGCTGTTGCTGTGGTGCACAGGGGCACTTCATGTCCCTGAAGCCGTGTCCCACCCCTTCCCCTCACACCTCTTGCAGCTCAGGCTCTCTCCTTTTTTTTTTTTTTTTTGGTCTTTTTGAGACAGGGTCTCACTATGCAGTTCAGGCTGGCCTTAAGCTCACTCTGTAGCTCAGGCTGGTCTTGAACTCACAACAATCCTCCTGCCTCAGCCTCCCGAGTGCTGGGATTACAGGCCTGCGCCACCACGCCCGGCTTCAGGCTCTCTCCTGATGTCTGCTGCACCCCTACTTGCTGGGCCAGAAGTGCCCTTCAATGCCTTCTTCTCTTCCTCCTGGTATGGCTGGGGCCACTCAGTTGCACTTGGCTAAAGCTGGAGCCACCAGCACCATGACACCTGTCTCTCCTCTTGGGGTCAGCAGGCATCATGAACCAGAGGCTGAGATCACCAAATGGAGGGGTGCAGCGGCCAGAGGAGCTCGGACAGCTGAGGGCACATTTCTGGGGAGCAAGTCCTCACCCCAGGAGGACTGGACCCCACTTTTTAGGGGACAAGGGAGGATAGAGACAAGGCCAAAGAAGAGAGGTTGGGATGGGGAAGAAGACATGGGGTCCTGTGAACTGTGTAGATGGGGTCAGGGGTGCCCCATCTTCAAACCTCTGTCTTGGGCAGAGAGTGAAACTTCCCTGGTGCTCCACAGGCAGGGCTGGGTGGGTGTCAGGGAACAGCAGCAGGGACCCCACCATGGGACTGCTCTGGGGAAGGACTTTTTGCCAGCCTGAATCACCACAGGGATCTGCACCTCGTTAGGGAGTGAGCTCCCTGCAACTGGGGGGAGGGGGGTGAATGGCAGGGATGGACCAGGCTAGTGGTAAAGGCCCCAGCCCTGCTCTTGCTACTCTGTGGTCCAGCCAGAGTCACAAAGCCTACAGCAGGTGGGGTGGGAAGGACTTGGAGCCCCCACAATGCAAAGAGCCCTGCAAATGAAAGGCAACTGAGGCCCAGGAGGGAGTATGCTTTCCCCACCTTAGGCCTCCCATGTCCTCTTTGTCCCTGTCATCTTCCAGTGTCATCCTGCCACTCTTAAACATGCTCAGATGTCCCAGGATGTCTGGGTCGCAGTGGGGGCACCTCAGGAGACCCCTGGGGGCTGGGAGATGGTACTCAGGCCTATGCAGACCATCCAGAGACATGGGGGCTCCTTTCCCATGCAGAGGGCATGGACATCCAGACCTTAAGGAGTACCAGGGGGTTGGTGGTTTCTTGAGGACTCTGGATGAGTATGCTTGGCAATGGGGGAGGGGGAAGTCTGGAGCCCCCCTAATCTAGGGCTTAGCATCAAAGGTATGGAAAGTCCAACCACAGGAGAGGGCAGGATCCTGCAGGACTCCAGAGAATAACTGTCTTTGAGGGCCTGGTTCTGGGGAGCTCAGTGGAACCTCCTTGGGGTAAGGGAACCTCAATCCTGCCTCTTAAACTGTGTGACCTGGGGGTCAGTGGTTCCACTTCCTGGGCCATCACAGCACTCATCGTGGCATCCCCTGCTTGGGGTAATAATCCTTGCAGGGTCTGGCTGGGGCTGGGGAAGACCCGTGTGCCCCTGTGTGAATGTGTTCTTCATGCCTGGGCAGCGCACGCAGCCAGGGCAGCTGTGTGGCCCCACAGTGCCATCTACTGACAGTTCCCAGCATCACCCAACTCTAACTTCCCCAGGGCTTTGAGGCTGGAAATCTTGGTGGTTAGTGGGTTAAAAGGACCACTCTGGTGGAGCATCCTGTAAACCCAGAACTCTAAGGTGCAGAGGCAGGAGGATCATGAGTTCAAGCTCAACCCTGGAAAATTTAGCAACGTAGCAAGATTCTGTCTTAAAGTAAAATGTAGCTTAGTGAAAAAAGCCCTGAGTTCAAGGCATTAAGCACTTAGAGTTCATCCTCATGGGCCTGGCACAGAACCTGATCCACCCACCCATTTGGAACTCAGGTGGGCCCCCCCGCGACAATGATGGGATTCATTGTCCCCATCTGTCTCCATCCTTGTGTGAACATCCTTGGGGGTCCCTGGCTTCCTGGCTGCACTTGGACTGCATTACCCCACCTCCCCCCAATCCCTTTTTCCGTCCTCCTGATGTGTCTGGGTGCTGGATGGGCCTACAGGCAGAGGTGGAAGGGCCAAGGGTGCGCACTGAGGCACAGGATGGCAGGACAGCCCCGAGGAGCAGCCTGGGCCACTGCACACCTTGCCTGGCCCTGCTCCCGAAGGGCCTCGTGCCGAGGACTCTCCCCCAACACCCTCATCAGTGCTCTTAGTTACTGGTTCTTCTTTTGCTTCTGAGCTCCAGCAGGTGCTCATGGCAGACCTGAGTCTGCCCACTGCAGCCTGAGCCTGCTCGAGCCCAGATATACCGTGGAAAGGGAAGTAGGCGCCCTGAGCCCCAGTGTTCAGCTTAGGAGACTCTGGGATGGAGTCTCAGGTCAGGATGGGCAGCTTGCTGGGGTCAGCACCCAGGCAGTGCTCCTGGGAAGGACCTGCCGCCCATGACCACCTGGCCCATAGCCACTGACAGTTTATGCCCTCAAGAGCAGATGGGCAGTCTACGTGGCACCTGCCTTCCTCTGTGAGGTTACCACCAGGCAGTGGGCCAGGTGGCCAACCATGCTTGTCCTACACATGGGGAGCTAAGGCTCAGAGAAGAACTGCACTCTACTTTGGGACACACAGGCAGGAGGCAGCCAGATGGGCCCCTGACCAAGCTGAGGGCTCCAGGCCTACCCAACCCCTGGCTCAGGTCAGCTTTTCATGACAGAGTATGGGAACCTGGTAACAGAGGTGTACAGCTGGGAAGGAGTTCATTTTCTGGGGCCCCTGGGTGCCGGTCTTTTGCACAGGTGTGTCATGCACTCCATCTCTCTGAAACTAGATTTCAGATTCCTATCATTTTAGAGGGAATGGGTGCTAATATCCCCATTTTGCAGATGAAACTGAGGCTCAGATTTTTGGCCAAGGGCCACAGTTATGTGGGATATCTGTCCTCAAAGCCTGGTGTCTTCCTACTGTGAGGGGACAATGACCAGGGACTTTCTAAGCACATCTTCCATAAACCACCCAAGGTATGTCCTACAGCCAAGCTCCTATGGGCTCCTGCAGTCCAAGCAGTGCATATCCAGCTCCTGTTTGTGAGTGACCCGTGTCCAGGGGGTGGAGAACCATCCATGAGTAACCCACAGCCTGCGTTGTGCAGAGTTGGGGGAGCCCCTGGAGGAGAAGGAAGAGAGAGAAGGAAGCCACCCCAACATCTGTGAACCATGCCTGGTGAACATCCTTGTAGGGTGGGGAACCTGCGTAGATGCCATGGCTTTGACTTCCCAGTGAGAATGGGCGGATGGTCCATGGGTTCAAGGACAGGAGTGAAGGCAGAAGTCACCGCTGGACCCAGGAAAACCTAGTGTGTGTTCTGTCCCAGCTCCTGCCTGTGAGCATATGGAAAATCCAGAGCCTGCCACCAGCCCGTGGAGAGAGAGCGGTTCTCCCAGCTGCCTACCTTCACTTTCCTGTGGATTGATCCTGGCTCCTGGGACCTGCCTTGAGACTCACAGGCCCAGGAGAGCTGGCAGCTCTGCCCCAAGAAAGAGCCAACTGTTTCTCTTCCACCTTCTGCTGGTTCCTTTTCCCAAGGTTATGGATGACCGTCTGGGGACAAAGACCTAACCATAGGCTGGGTGGCGAGCACTGTCCCTTTAGCTGTGCCCTCCGGTAGGCTCACTGTATGGAGCCTCCTTGGAACTGGGGAGATGAGGGTCTGATGTCTCCAAAGAGCCTTGCCAGAGCTGACCACCTCCATCTGGTGAGGTATCCCAGGTCCCTGCTGGTGGACCCGCTGCCCATCTGCTCTTGAGGCTCCAGCCCAGCCTCGGCCCCCTTCTGGGTCCCTTTCTGGGCACAAGTGTCCAGAAGTAGGGTGTCATCCAGACCCAGGAGACCTGAGGGCTTGTTATTTGTGTCCTCAATGCTGGGTGATCAAAGGCTTCTTGGGCCCTGGGGCAGGTCTGCCAAGCTTCTTCAGGTGACATCATGCACCCGAAAGCGTCCGTCCGCTGGCCCTGGGTGCTGAATGGGCTCCTTGTTCTCCCAGATGTTGGCCTCCAATGTCAGCTGGTTAGCAGGAGGCAGCTGTTGGCTCCTCCCACCTGGCCAGAGGCCCTGCCAGGAGTTAGGGGAGGGTGAGTCCAGCTCAGGGTTGGCCCTAGTTCTCTGGATCACTTGTCCTGCATGAAGGAGGTGCCATGTCAGAGTCCTGTGCTGGATACTGCCTGGAGGTTGGGGTTGTGGGTCTGTGATGTCTCTCATGGTTACCCAAAAGTCACTAAGGTGGTGATGCCACTAGCAGATCAGGTGACTGAGTCTCACCATCTGGGATGCACGAAGGGTATGAGAGGAGTGCAAACGCTGATGTGGGTGCAGAGTGTTGCTCCAGCAGGAGCCACCAAGTCTGGACAGGTGGAAAGAGACATGGACAGGCAGAGGACACGGAGGGGCACAGTTGGTGTCATTCAGCAGGAGGCGGGAGCCCTGGAAGGGGAAGGATGACAGAAGGCAGAGTCCTCATGCTGGCTTTTGGTGGGGGAGGGGACCCCCTAGTCTATTTTTTTGTTTTGTGACCTATGTTCAAAAAATTATACGCACTTCAAATTTCAGTATATACAAGCCTAGGACCCCTCTGCAACCTCCGTTCTCTTCCTTCCAAATTCTCTGTTCCTCCTGTCATCAGAGAGTGCTATTTTTATGTCTCTGATACTGTCTTAGCATGACTCCTACAATTTGTCCAAATTTCATATACGTTCTTGCTTCCACAAACTTTCTAACAAACAAGCAAAAGAATCCAGCATCTTAATTTAGTAAACACAAGCGCTGAAGACCATATAGGACTTCTTGAATACAGACAGGAACATAAGTTCAAAATCCTAGAATGCTCTATAGCAGAAGTTGGAAAGATTTTCCTCTAAACTAGGCCAGAGAGTAAATAGTTTGGGTTCTCTGGGCCATATGGTCTCTGTCAGCACACAGGACTCTGGCATTGTCATCAGATAGTATAGAGACTAATAATTAATTAGTCCTGTCCTCCAATTCAACTTCAGTTGTATACACTGAAATTTGAAGTGCATATAATTTTTTGAGCATAGGTCACAAAACAAAAATATTTTTCTTTTTCTCTGGCCATTTAAAAATGTTAGTCTTTCTTACCCGATGGGCTATACACAAAGGGGCACCAAATTGCCTGTATATTTCCAATTCCTACTCCATTCAGTTGAATTTAGTAATTAAAAAAATAAACAGATATACAAAACCTCCTAAGCGGTATACCACATTTTTGCTTGCTGCGTACTAAGCTGCCCTAAACTCGTGGCTTGAAGCAGTAAGTGTCATGTTACATTTTGCCATGCATACACTGGCTGTGCTCTGCCAGGCGGCTCTTCTGTTTCATGAGATGATGCCTACAGCTATCTGTGGTCTGTTGGGCCGACTGCACAACATGGCTCATATAACTGGCACCACCTGTCAGACATTGGCAGGCTTTGGCTGGGGCCACTGACCACCAGGCCTGCAAGTGGCTTCACTACTTGCTTAGGGGCACACTGACTAGGTGTTGAGATACTGTGTCCCAAGGTACCAATATGGAAAAAAAAAAATATTCTTAAAAATCAGGACTGAAAAAAAAAAATTCAGGACTGGAGCAAGCACTGTATCTATGCACTGTATCCCACTGGTTAAACAGTTCCAGGGACCACCTGGACTCAGGAGGAGGAAGTGGGTAGGGAGAAACAACACGGACAGGCGAGGGGGTGTGACTGCAGGTGACCGGCGGGCTCCTGGGTGGCCATGGATGCCAGGGTGAGCCCCTTCGCTGGGGGCAGATTTCTGTGATCACGCTAACGTCCACCCAGCACTTCCAAGGCCTCTTGAAATTCTGTTTCCATTGTGCCCTCACAGCACCCTGCCCTGCTGTCCCAGCTTTACAGGTGAGGAAACAGAGGCTTAGACAGTCCTGTCCGGGCTAAGTCACAGACTTTGTGGGACACCCTAGGATGAGGCCAGATGGCAGTAAATGCCAGGACCTGCACTTCAGAGGAAGATTAGATGCAGGGGATGGCATGGGTGAGATGGTAGGAAGTGACTCCTCCGAAGTTACCCCTGACACCATGAGCGGAGCTGAGACAAGGGAGGGGGCTCCCCACTCGTGAGACCCCCCCAAAGAGTGGGCTCCCCTTGTGTTATGACCTAGAGTTGAGAGCCTGAATCTTGCCTTTTCATCCAAGCCTGCGAGCTGGACCAGTCATCTTTTCTGAGCACTAGGACTTCTCCATAGAGCGAAGGACAAATTCCTCTCAGAGCTATGGCAAAGGTGGAAGCAGAAAAAAAATGCCACTATCATTTTGGAAGGTTTAGGTCTTTGGAGCTAAGCAGATGCCTGATCTGGCTCCGGGCCCCCTCATGGATGGTTGGAACCATTCTTGAATTCCAAGTCCCTAAAAGAACACTAAGGAAGATAGTATGGGCACAGAGGAGGAGTTTGGGATTGGAAAGTCTCTCAAGGGCCCTTCTCTATCTCTTGGGAATGTTAGGGTCTCTGGAGACCTGGGACTGTCCTCACTGGACTGCTGGAGAAATGAGGGACAGATTCATCTGCAAACTGGGAAATGTGGAGGAAATGACCCAGAGGGTAGAATTTGCCAATTTCGTGCTGTAAACATTGTCACTTTGGCTGATTTTGAGATGCCACTGGGACATCATCTGGCTTGTCACTTACTAAAAATAATCGGCTCTTGGAGTAGGTCCCAGGAAGTGGTGGATATTCCTATTCCCGTGCTCCTACCTCACAAGGCAGAATCAGTGCCCCAGGAGGTCTGGTGGGTGTGCGGAGTGGGAGGGCTGGGTTAGTGACTGTGAGGGACAGAGGACACAGATGTGGCCATTTGTTTATCTCCACTCTCTTCCAAAATGGAAACAAGGCATGGAGATGACACCACAAGATGGAGTGATTGGATCAGGATTTGGGGGCTGGTGGAAGTGAGTGTTTGGAAGCACGAGTCAAGGCCAAGGGTGAAGCTAGGAGCCCAAGTTAGTGCACTAGGTCCTTTCTTTCCTCCAATCATTCCTCTGCCCTCCCCTTCGGCCCCAATCATGCTCACGGCCATCTGTGTGAGGTGGACTCCTATTTGTAAGCAGGTGGGGCTGTGGGAAGCAGCAAGCAGCACCTCAGCTGGGGCAGAGGAGGCACAGGAGTGCCACTCCATCTTTAAGGTCTTGCAGGGACATCCCAGGACAGCAGGAACACACAGGGTTTAGAGGACAGCAAAAGGGCCAGTGAGCCTTCTATCCAAGAAAGAGCACTTCACAGTCAGGGCTGTGTAGAGACCACCTCCTGCACGGACAGGTCATGAGCAGCTCGTCGGCTGTGTGTGTGCGGCAGGGCTGGGCAGCCATTGCTTGCAGGCTGTCTTGGCCCTTGACTCCAGGCCCTGCTAGGATGGATGAGTGGATGGATGGAGCAATGAATGCATGCATGAATGGATAACAGATGGATGGATACAGAGATGGATAATTAGATGGGTGAGCAGATGAGTGAGCAGATGGATGTGGATGGCTAGATGGTGGGTTGATAGGTGAGTGGATGAATGGATTGATGGATGGGTGAATGAGTGGGTGGATGGGCAGATGGATAACTGCTGTGTTACTCCATGTCGCATAGGGAGGAAGTGGCTGAGGCATGGGTACAGATTAGTCTCTTGATACTGCTCCTGGTACCTCTAATAAATTCTTTTCCTTGCCTCTTTATCGATTCAGGCTGTCCTTGTCACTAGGTGTCATTCATTCAAGCAGAAGCTTATGGAAGCTGCTTCTGAGCCATCCAGTGCTGGGGACCTGGAGATGAAGCATATTTCTCCCCGGGTTTCAGGAGCTCCTAGTGGAGCTGGCCCATGAGCTGCTCAGGCAGGTGGAACTGGAACCAGAGTTCTGGACAGGAGAGGTGGAGCTGGACCCAGAGGAGTCCCAGGTGTGCCAAGAAGAGAAAAAGAAGGTGGCTAATGTCATGTCAGGGCTGTGTAGGACCCTGGGTTACACAGTTCAGTTCCTGTCTGGGCCAAGCCAGGCACCCAGCCTGCTGAAGTGGGGGTGTGAGGTAGAGGAGAAGGGGTGAAGCCAGGGAAACCCCAGGGTGGGTCTTGTAGGCGTTGAGTACCGAAAGCCAAGCAGAGAACACTGAGGCTGTGGGGCGATGCAGAGAGCAGGGGCACTCCACTCAGACAGGAAGGCATCAGGTCCCACACAGGAGTCCTCCCCCCAGAATCAGCATAGGCCCACAGCCACCCGCAGCCCTGTGACCTCACCAGGCCTGTGGTCCCGGTGCGGCCTCCCCCAGGCAGAGGAAATGAAAACCCAACCAGGGCAGGGCCCACCCACGACTGCCCACCTCGAAGTACTGCCCTGGCCGCCCCAGGAGACCTCAGGGCTCGGGGTGCAGGCATGACGGGGCCTCCCAGGTGCGCCCAGTGCTCATTAGACAGAGGTGCGCGAGGCCCGCGCTTTCTGAGAATCCCCGGAGAAGAAAGAAATCAAAGGCTGGGATTGGAAAACAAGGATGAGGAGATATAAAACAAGATTTCTATCTGAATAATTTCCTCTAATTGCTAGTAAGAGACATTAATTTTCCTTTTGAAGCTCCCGGGGCCCCGGGGCCTTGGGACCTGCCAAGATAGCAGCTCGTCTAGCCGGATTAGCTCAGGCTGCCTGCGGGGCTGGAGCGAGGCCATGCAGGGCGGGGGTGGCTGGGGCTCAGCGCCCTGGCTGGGGTGCCAGGTGGGGAGGGCACCCTTGGTCTAGTGCCCTGGTGATGACAGGCAAGAGGCCTTAACTGTCTTGGGGAAAGCTCGAGTTTCTCTCTTCTGCAGGAGGGACACAAGGCAGGTACCTCCTTGCGCCTGTCCTTCCTTGTGGGAACACAGGTACACTGGATGGGACCTGAGGCTCTGTCTCCTGTTTCTGTCTCTCTGTATGTCTTTCTGTCTGTTTCCTTCTCTGTCTCTCTTTCTGTCTGTCTTCCTGTCTCTAACTCTCTCTCTCTCTCTTTTTTGGTACCAGGGATTGAACTCAGGACCTTGTGCTTGCCAGACAGGTGCTTATGCAACTCAACTATCTCTGCAGGAAGCCCCTCGAGTCTCTCTCGCTCTCTGTCTCTGTTACCCTCTGTCTCTGCCTTTGTCTTTCTGTCTCCCTGTCTCTGTCTCTGTCTCTCTCCTGGAGATTGAATGCAGGGCCTTCACTGAGCTATGTCTCCAGCCCTTTCTTATTTTTATTTTGAGACAGGATCTCACCAAGTCCTAGTTTGCCAAGGCTGAGTTTGAACTTGCAATCATCCTCCTGCCCCAGCCCCTCTGAGTGCTGGGTTTTCAGATCCTCCCATGCTCATCACCTTTGACTCTCTTGTCTGTGACAATAGTCCCCAGGGAAACAGAACCAGTGAGGCCTCAGTAGGTGGCCACCTGGCCCTGACTTCCTTGGGAAGTGTAAGTCTTGTTATGAGGACCCTGAGGTTCATGGTGCTGGCTTGGTCCCACAGTGACTGGGAAGCCAAATGGAGCTTCTGCCTGTAGGTTCAGGACTGAATAGCCCATTCTCAGAAAACTGCAGCAGTTCATATGGAGGATCTAGAAACTTCAGCAGTGTGTTCAAGACAGTGCTTGTGTGTCCTCACCTTGCTCCTTCAATCTCCTCTCTAGCTGCCTCTTGGCCTATTTCTCATGTGGGGCCCAACTAGGAGCTTCTCTGGGTTCCTACAGCCCTAGGCTCATGGAACTGGGCACACAGGCCATCGCCCCCCTTGCTAGGAGAGCCTCAGGCCCAGCCCGGGCCCCTCCCATGGGTGCCTAGGGAACTTTGGGTAGAGGAAAGGTCATACACCCCACACAGTAGCCTGGGGTGTTTCAGCCAGGAAAAGGACCCCCACTGTCTCTTCCTCCAAGGAGATTTTCATTTCCTTTTGATCCCCTGCAGTTTATTAAAAGTAGAACACATGTGTTCCTGATTAATTTCTACAAAAATCACAGAAATGTTGACTGTTCTAGGGTAATTTTCTATGGAAGCTCCCAGATTCTTTCAAACTTGCTTTTACTGAAGACACTGACTGGGGAGAAGAGGGCCATCCTGCCACCAACATTGCAAGAGCCGGTGTTGTCACAAAAGCTGGCTCTGGGGAGCAGGTGTCCTGGAGCATCCCGGCCACACTTAGGGACAACACAGAGGGCTGCCTGGGGGAGGCTGTGCATGGTGGACAGATGGGCCCCCAACTTTGCCCATGACATAATCTGGGCTTCTTACCTGGCACTCAGGGCTCCTGCACTTGGCCCTCCTGGCCCCTCAAAGCCCTGGACACCTTAGTCCAGCCTCTTTTAATTTCTACTTGCTCCCATAATGCATAAGTTTGTTCTCATCTGTGTCTCTTTGTACATCTTGCCCCCTCTGCAGCAAATGCTCTTCTCTCACTTTTGCCATCCAATGAACTTCTGCTGATCCTTCAAGACCCAATGTCTCCTCATCTGTCCCATGTATGCTGCCTCCTCCAGAACCCAGCATACCCACAGACAAGTTCCTGTTTGCCCCATGAGGCCTGGTCCCTGATCAGGATGCACAGATGAAAGGCTGGTATGTCATGGTAAGAAGTGACAGGAAGGCAAAGGCCAGCTCTGCCTCAAGTGGAAGCCATGCCTGGTGTTTATTTTTGGTATTTTATGGGGTGCCTTTGAGGACAGGAGATGGAAAAGAGAATCCACCCAAAGTAAACCAGATTTTATGCTTGAGGTGGGAGGAGGGAGAGGCAAGGAACAAATCCTTTGGCCCAGGCCTGACCTGCAGTGGCAAGAATGGTGCTGGTCATGGGCAATGTTCCAGATCTCAGCAGAGGGTCCTTGTGACTCTCAGCCTTCCATTCCCTCTCCTGCCCCCGTACAAACGCTTTGTAGCTGACCACATAAGTTGAATAGGATGAATATGATCCCCAATGCCCAGATGAGCAAGCTGAGGCCTGGATAAGATGAGGGCTGTACACTAAATTAGCAGCTAGAACCCCCACCCCCACCCCAGGGCATCTCTATGTGCAGCTGTCTCCAGCCTTAGGAGGGGCTGAAGTTCCATGCTAGATGGCGGAAGAGGCTCTGATTTTTGCTTTCCTTCGGCCATGCCAGGCTCTGCTCTCCCAACTTTCTGCTTCTTTGACTTCCGGTGGTGCCCTGCTTCACCGCTTCACATGTGAGACAGACAGAGCATGCGTGGGGAGCTCAACCAGGAAGTCTTATGGCCTCTCTGTGGAGGCTGCTCAGTGGACGGACCAACCCAGTGAAACCCTTGCCTCCTGACTCCCCACACACAGCTCTCCAGCAACTCAGGATGCCGACAGCCTGCCCACTCCCTGTACTTACAAGAGCAAAGGTAATCTTGGGGGACTTCCTGTAGGCAGGATGTAGATATTGGTAGGAACTGGGCTATTGAGTGAGGAGACCCTTAAAGCCAGCAGAGAGCCTGGCTGGAGCCAGAGCCTGAGAAAACTTCAGGTGTTGTTAGAGGCCAGCCTACAAGGGTAAGGCAGGATGTGAAGGAGAAAGAGCTTTACTCTGAGGAAGAGTTCTGAGATAAACACCTATTCCTGAGCATCTCTGGAGCCAGGTGTGGTAGTGTACACCTGTAATCCCATCAGTCTGAATTTCTATTTCCCAGCATCCTTTGCAATAAACCTAGGTCCATGTGACTAGTTCTGGCCAATAGGATTCAAGTGGCAGCAACTCATGTCACCTCTGGGCTGAAGCAGTTTTGAGCCAATGTCCTCTTTCCATCTCTCTCTTTACCCCTCCAGTGATCTAGACAGATGCATATAGCAGATGCTTCAGCTGAAGAGAAGAGAGGCTATCATACTGGACTTGTGGGAACAAAAACTAAATCATAAAACATAAAATTGGGTAACACAGCTGAGGTTTGGGGCTTTCTCTAGTGTTTACTCCTGAGTACTATTATCTAAGTAATCCCCCCCCCAAAAAATAACATTGTTTCCATCCTGCATCTGGATACCCTGAGGCTCAGGAAGGGGATTTGGCCCTTGTCTGTTACAGGACCACGCAGTCCACTGGCTCTGATGCTGAACCAGGAGAGAATTTTGCTGCTTTGTGCCCTGGTGGCCACTTGCAAATCATCCAAACAGGCACAGCTGAGAAACAGGGAAAGCCAACTGCAGCTAAAGCCTGCTTTTAAAAGTTTCAAATGCTGGGGAGATAGCTCAGTAGAATATGTACCTGTTTTGCAAGAGCAGGGTCCTGAGTTCAATCCCTGGTACCACAAAAAAAAAAAAAAAAAAAAAAAACAGTGTCAAGTGATTAGGCCAGGCCTTATGGCAAACACCTCTAATCCTAGCACTCTTGGAGGCTGAATTAAAAGTTTGAGCCCAACTTGGGCAACTTTTCAACTCCCTGAGATCCTGTCTCAAAATAAAAGTATGTAAAAAGAGCTGGGGAGGCAGCACAGTGCCATGGTCCTGGCTTTGATTCCCAGGACTGACAAGAAATGTTCCTAGTTGTTAAAACCCAACCATGGCTTATGGAAAGCATGGTACAGGGAATGGGGCACAGCTGCTGCTCAGAAAGACACAAGGGAGACCTAAAATCACACAGACACTGGGCCCCCCCAGGCCGGCGGCGGGATGTGGTGTCGGCTGGGATGGAGGGCCGCGTGGGGAGCTGGCTGTCGGATGCTCCACCTGCAGGTAATGGATGGCAGGTAGGGGCCGTCTGGACAGTGGAGGAGAAGGTGGAGATTGGGCCTGATTTACAGGCATCAGGGAAGAAAACGCAGAGGAGATTTATGGGGGCTCAAGTGACTTGTTGGAGCCGAGTTTATTACCTGTCACATGCATGTGGATGTGTATTTATGGCCTTCCGCATGAGCCTGTCTCACTGAAAATTATGTGCAAGAAACATCAACAGCAATTAATCTGCATTGAGAGGACTGATCCCCGGTGGAGTTCAAGGCCTCTCCTAGTCTCCCAGGGAAGCTGGGCGCTGGTCTCTTTGTGTGGCTCAGTTTTGGGGAGCAGTGACTGGCCCAGCGATGTGCTGAGCTGGGCTGCACTGCAGCTGCGTATATGGATGACCGCGACCACTGTACTGGGTGCTGAGCTAAGTGCGTGAGCTCCTAGTGCTGGGTGCTAAAGAAGCCACCCAGAGGCAGGATGAGAACTTATCTATGTCCTTATGTGCTGTGTGACAAGTTACCAAACGTCTCTCTGAGCCTCAGATTCCTTACCAAGAAATTAGAAGTAACAGAAGTAGCTGCCTCAGATCGTCATTCTGAGGCCTACAAGATGCTACACGTGTCATGCTTAGGACAATGCCTGGCATTCAGTAAGTTCCCGTAAATGGTTATTTTTCCATAATTATCATCCAAGCATCATATGTAATGTTTGGCACACCCTGACCTCTAACAAAACCAAACAAGACAAATTTCTGGCTGGAACGTGATTCAGTAAAAGATGCACCCTTTGCCTGCTCTGCATACCCCAGATACCAGCGAAGTGGGTCTCAGCTAATCTGCTGCCCACCTAACAGGAGCAATTATTACAAGAGCATGTGTAAGTAGGGGAACTGCTCACGAGCAGCTTAATCTGCTCTGGTCTCAGGCCTGCAGGTCCCTTAATTACACCCAAACTTGGCATATTTGGGAACAAGAGCTGACACCCATCACACAGCTCAATGTGACTGTCTCTTCTGTATGTGTCAGAAATAGGAGTCATCAGAAACACTGGAAATCCCTCCCCCCAATTGAAAGGACACCTGATTTTGATGTCACCCAATGCAGAACCCAAAACCTGGTTCAAGGTATCTCAGGAAGTCTTTAGAGACACTCAGGAAACAAACATGAAGAACAGGGATACAGTGGAGGACAGTGGGAGAAGCTAAGATCACGGTATGTTATCGAGGTCACTGCTCAGCCAAGGGCGCTCCATCACTCTGCAGGGGCCCCCGAGAGGAATACAGGAATCTTCCAGAAAGGAGCCTGGAATGTTGTCCACCAGCTCCTGTGTCCCTGGGCGGTACGTTTCCCTGGGGTCATTTACTCCTTCCGCGACAGACAGAACTTGCTCAGAGACGCAACGGACTCTGTCATTGGAAAAGTTCTTGAGCTAGCAAGGGAATAGTTCCTGTCACATGCTCGGTGTGGGAAACACCACAGGCCTGAGCTCAACTTGCCACCATAGCTCCTGAAGTTAGAGGGGCGCTGCGGGGGAGTGGGCGCCAGAGAGATCTGTTCCAAGCTTCGCCTGCACCACTGCAGTTGCCTTGTGGCCACCTTCAGCCCTAGACACTGAGTGTTCAGGGGAGCCCTCCTCACAGCCTAGGAACATCCCACCTGCGAGGCTGTGGCACCCATGATAGCCACATACTCAGCCATTCTCGCTCCCCCAGTCCCACACCCCACTTCACCTTACTCCATCTAAGCCAATCCCCTAATCACATGCATAAAAGATCCAGCTCAATAAACTAGACTCAAATTCTCTTCTGGAGTCACTATAGGGCCAGCCCTGCCCAGAACCCCCACATCCAGGTTGGCTGTGCTCTTTTAGTCATCACCATTTGCTTAGTACAAGCCACAGCAACCCCCCTGCCTGGGGGCCAACTCTGCATGGACCCTCAGAAAACACTCAAGCCATAGCCAAAGCACAGCCTGGCCCTTTACAGAAGGGTCCAGACCTGGCTCTTAGAGCTTCTGTCATGGCATTCCAGGCACGCATAGCTCAGGACAGAGCCTTTACAAATGTATAGAATCCCCCTCCCCCATCCCCTCTGTGACTTCTCTCACACACTCAAACCTAAAGGTCTTCTTCACTGGCATTTTCACTAAGAAGACAGTGTGCTTTGATGCACTTCCTATACCTAGGTCTACTACAGGGCAAAGTGAGGAGGGGGAGGAGGAGGAAAAGGAGGAGGAGCAGGAAGAGGAGGAGGAGGAGGAGGAGAAGGAGGAGGAGAAGAAGGAGGAGAAGAAAGAGGAGGAGCAGGAAGAGGAGGGGAAGGAGTAGGAGGAGAAGGAGGAAGAAGAAGAAGAGAAGGAGGAGGAAGGGGAGTGGGAAGGGAGAAAGGAGGGGAAGGAGGAAGAGGAGGAGGAGGAGGCGGAGGAGAAAAAATGCAAAGCTTCCTGCCTTCTTGAAACCAGAGGAATTTCTTTCCCAGATTCCCTGGTCAGAGAGAAATTTTTTTTCTCCCAGAGACTCAGGTAACTATGGGGCTCTGTTGCTACAAGACTGTAGATTCTTCTTTTTTCTGGTACTGGGGATTGAACTCGGGACCTTGTGCTTGCCCAGCAGGCACTTATGCCACTGAGCTATCTTCCCAGCCCAAGACTATAGATTCGTGACAGAGGTTTAAAAAAAAACATTTTAAATTCTGTCCCACGTGTTACCCTCAAGACATCTTGTTCTCCGACTAGGACTAGATTTTTGTTCATCTGCTTCCATTGTAGTTTATATCTCTCCAGGCATATGTGGGGCTCTTGTTGGAGAGCTCTGTAGCTAACTGTGGTGATAAGGGGGTGGGGCCTGGTGGACAGAGCGGGTCACCGGGCGTGGCCTGGAGGACGAGCTTTCTCTCTTCTTCCTGGCCGCCGGGCCCTGCGCAGCTTTTCTCTGCCACATTCCTGTTTCTGCCTTGGCGCCAGCCAGCCACGGACTGTAATCATGATCCAAAATAAATCTCTCCTCTTCGGGCTGTGAGCGTTGGCT
>PVKA01043594.1:6141-16764 GCA_004027165.1 Ctenomys sociabilis
TTTTTTTTTTTTTTTTTTTTTTTTTTTTTTTTTTTTTTTTTTTTTTTTTTTTTTTTTTTTTTTTTTTTTTTTTTTTTTTTTTTTTTTTTTTTTTTTTTTTTTTTTTTTTTTTTTTTTTTTTTTTTTTTTTTTTTTTTTTTTTTTTTTTTTTTTTTTTTTTTTTTTTTTTTTTTTTTTGTGGAACTGGGAATTGAACTCAGGCCCTTGTGCTTGCCAGAGAAGTGCTTATTCTACTGAGCCATCTTCCTGGCCCTTTAAATTTTTTTAGAATTCCTCGAACTTTTCCTCAGTGGCTGTACCACTGTACATTACTGCGACCCTCTACACATGCTCTCCACATCCTCACTAACTCATGTTGGTTTGTTTTTATAGTAACCATCCTAGAAAGCGTGATGTATCTCATGATGGTTGTGATTTGCTCTTTTATGCTGACTTGTGTTGACCACAGTATTAGTCACATTTGTGTTGCTGAGACAAAATACCTGAAGGAGAAAAGGCTGATTTTGTCTCAAAAGTTTTAGAGGTTTCAATCCATGGTCACCTGCATCGAAAGCAGAAACATGATAGAAGAGTATGATTCACAATAAATAAAAAGATCTGTTCTGAAAAAAAAAAAGAGTATGACTCAGGAAATCTTCTCAACTCATGGCAGCCAAGGAGCAGACAGAGAGGCAAATTCCTTGGGAAAAGATACATCCTTCAAAAGTAGAATGTCATCAGTGACCTATGTCCCCAATGGGCTCGAGCTCCACAGTGCCCCTTCAGATATACATTCATCATCATGCCCCAAGATCTGATTGTTTTATCAAAAGCCCCAACTTTGTAATTTTCTTGAACAATATTTTTTTAAAATCTAAATCAACAAGCACCTTTAGAAATATTTGTTGGTCACTTAATTGTCTTTTTTTTTTTTTTTTTTGAGAAGTATCCATTCAAGTCTTTGGTCTATTTTTGTTGTTGTTTTGAGACAATGTCTTGCTATGTAGTTCAGGCTGGTCTTGAACTCACTGTGTTGTTCAGGCTGGCCTCAAACTTGTGGCGATTCTTCTGCCCCTGCCTCTCAATTGCTGGGATTACAGGTGTGTGACACTATGCCCAGTGTTTAGTCTATTTTAAAATTACATTATTATTTTTCTATTCAGTTTATATTCCTTGTATATTTTGGAAATTAATCCCTCATCTTATATGTGTTTTACAAATACTGTTTCCCCTTTCATAGGCTGCCTTTCACTCTATTGATTATTTCCTTTGTGAGCCAAAACATTTCAGGTTGACTTGGTTCCATATATCAATTTTTGCTTTTGTTATCTATACTTTTAGTGTCATTTCAGTGAAATTATTGTCAGGAGTAATGCCATGAAGCTTTTCCTCTGTGTTTTTTTCTAGAACTAAAATTTCAGGTCTTACATTTAAATCTTTATCCATTTTACTTGGTTTTTGTGTAGGGTATCAGAAAAGCGTTTAATTCCATTCTTTTGCAGATGAAAATACAGGTTTTCCAACATCATTTGATGAAGAGGCTACTCTTTCTCTATTGTATAATGTTGACATCAGTGTCAAAGATTAATTGTTGTTAAGTGTGAGGGTGATTTTTGGGCTTCCTGTTCTGTGGCATTGATCTTTATACCAGAATTATACTGTTTTAATTATTATACCTTTGTTTAATAATTAAAACAGTATAATTTCATATTTTGAAATTAGAATGTATATTGTCTCTGATTTATTTTTTCACAATAATAATGTAGATTTTTTTTTTTGTGGTTTCATATGCATTACAGAATTAGTTTTCTACTTCTTTGAAAAATACCACTGAGATTTTGATAGAGATTATCTTAATCTGCAGATAATTTTGGCTATCTTGGACATTTTAGCTACACTGAATCTTCTAACTTATGAACGTGGGGTGTTGTATCCGTTAGGGTGCACTATTCACTACAGGAACAGATTTAATATAAAATAAAGAAAGATTTACAAGGTAGGCTTCAGGTGTGGAAGAATGCAAAAGCAGAGTCTGCATGATAAGAGCTCAAGGATTCATTCAGTCAAGGGTCAAAGACTTGGCGTTCGCTGCAGAGTTCATGTCAGGAAGTGGGAGGGTCTGTGCTGGAAGCCGGAGCTCGGTGTCCAAAGGTGATGGCGAGGGCGGAGCTCCAGGGAAACAGCAGTGACACTGCTCCTCTGCCCCCTTTGATTCCCTCCAGCCTACAAGCCTGTCCATCGATCGATCGGTGCTACTCACCCCCACAGCAGGTCTTCCCTTTTCAGTAAGTCTGTTATCCAGATACATCTGAAATGCTACACTAATCAGATAGACATTTCTTATTCAAGTTAGGGACAAGGAGATGGCTCAGTGCAATCAGCCCTTGCTTGACGTCACAGATTACTATCACAGGAGTCTTTTCTTTGTATCTTTTTAGTTTTTTTTCTTTTTCCATACCAGGGATTGAACTTGGGACCTTGCATTTGTCAGGCTGCTGCTTATGTCACTGAGCTATCTCTCTGGCCCTTCTTTAGATTTTTTTTTTAAACTTTCTGCAAAGCTTTATTCCAGAGGGGCTCAGTTCTTCCTGGCAGCTGCCTTCCTCATGGCGGCCAGCACGTAGCTCAGCTCCTCATGCTTCCTCTTGGCATGGATGTGCATCCCCACCCTTTCCTTGATGAACTTGAGGGCGTGCTTGTCCTTGGAAACCTTGAGTAGCTCCATGGTGTGCCGCTCCTAGGGGGTGAGGCTGCACACTGCCCGCATCATGTCCCACACGAACTTAGTGTGTTTGGTGAGACATCCATGATGGTGCTGTGCCTCAGTTTGCTCACATTCTTAGTCACCTTGTGGTCCTTTGCCATGGGTAGTGTAGGGCCATGGTTACTGTTCTTCAGTGGTTGGTGTAATGGTCTTTAGTTTTTTGATCAATATTTTGTAATTTTCTGTGCTTAAATCTTTCATCTCCTTTGTTAAATTTATTCCTAAATTTTGTTTTGTTATTTTTAGACAAGGTCTCACTTCAGATGTGGTTCAGGATGGCCGGGACTCCCTGTGTAATCCGGCTGGCTCCTAGTCCTCCTGCCTTAGCCTCCCAAGCACTTATTCCTAAGTAGTTTACTCTTTTCAGTACTATCTTAAATGGTGATGTTTTCCTATTTTTTTTTTTTTCCTTCAGATAGTCTGTTGCTGGTGTATTAAAGTACAAACTGGTTCTCACAGGTTGAATTTTGTATCCTGAAACTTTACTGAACTTGTTTGTTATAGTAATTATTTTATGGAGTTTTTAGGGATTCCTAAATGTAAGAAAACTGTTTTGGTTGTGATTTGGATACTTTTTGTTTCTTTCTCCTCCCTAGCTGTTGAATTAGGCATGACAGGAGTAGGCAAACTTGCCTTAATCCCAATGCTAGAGGAAAAGCTTTCAGTTTTTTGTCTTTGAGTATGATATTATCTGTGGGATTTTTATATATGGCCCTTTTAAATGTTGAGAAATTTTTCTTTTATTCCTTGTAACGGTTTGTGTCCCCACAAAGCCTCACGCATTCACTGGGGCAGGCTTCTAGCGTTTGTGATCAGCAGGTGATCCAATGCTGGGATTATGGGTGTGAGTGCTGCGCCTGCCCTGGGCAGATAGCCAGGAGAGAACGTGAGAAAGGGAGAGAGGCCTGCTACCTGCTGCAGCTGCTGCTCCTCCCTTTTTGCTCTTGCTGTTTTCTGCCTCCATGAACTGCTGCCCTCTGACATGTGCCACTCTGCCTTGGAGCCAGCTGAGTATGGACAGAAACCACCACTAACTGTGAGCTAAATCAACCTTTCCTCCCTTAATTTTGGATGTTGGGTATTTTGTCCAGGCAATGAGATAAGTAACTGAGGCATTCTTTATATGTTGAGAGCATTCTATCATAAACTTATTTAAATATTCTTTATTTAGCAGTACTGGGGATAGAAGTCAAGGGCTGTGCATTAAACTGCATCCCTAGCCCTTTTAAAAGATTGTTGGGCCAGCAAGATAGCTCAGAGGACTTAGCACCTGCTTACGCAAACGCAGGGACCAGGGCTTGATCCCTGGCACCACATGCCTTGCTGGCCCTGCCCCTGGATGTGCTGTGCAGGCCGCTGAGACCAGGTGTGGTGGGACACACCTGTAATCCCAGCCCTGGGGAGGCCAAACCTGGAGAAGCACTATCCGAGCTGCACAGTGAGACCCTGTACCAAGTACATTAAAAAAAAAATGGGTGTATTTTGAGACAGGGTATTGCTGGGTCACTACATTGCCTGGGCTGGAATTTGTGATTTTCCTGCCTCAGGCTGCCACGGTGCTGGGATTATAAGTGTGCACCACCATGTCCAGAAACGACTATTAAATTTTGTCAGGTTTTTTTTCCTGTATCTATAATTATTTTTTTTTTTTTGAGATAAGATCTTGCTATGTAGTCTAGGTTGACCCTGAACTCAGTAGTAGCCTAGGGTAGCCTCAAACTCTGATCTTTTGCTTTGGCCTCCCATGTGTTGAGATTGCAGGCATGTACCACCATCCCTTTTCTGCATCTGTTGAAACAATCCTGTGTCTTTATCCTCTGTTCTGTTACTGCATATCACAGGAATGGCTTTTTGTAAGTCGAAGCATCTTTGCATCCCAGGGATAAACCCTTTGTGGTCATGGTCTGTGATGTGCTACACTTATATCAGTTCTTCAGTCCCTACTTCAGAGTCTTAACAGATAGGACAGTGACATCTGTAGCTTTAAAAAGTCTTACAGGGTGCAGAGATTAGGGCTGAATTTGCTTTCTTTAGCTTTCCTCTGACAGAATGTAAATCCCATGAAAACAGACATTTTTATGTTTTTGGATGTTTATATGTTTAGTGCCATATTATCAGTTCCTTGAAGAATATCTTGTGTGTTTTTTAGGTATTTAGTGAATAGAGATACAAAAGTGTATCTCTGCTTTTGGAAGGTAAAACAGCACAGGAGACAGATGTATAAATTGACAATTATCCTCCCACCTAGTTAACTGGAAACTCAAAATATCGACAACCTGTGCCTGAAGCAGGGCACGGTGGTGCATGTCTGTAATCCGAGGCTGAGGCAAGAGGATTGCCACAAGTTCAAGGCCAGCTGAACTGTACAGAAGACCCTGTCTCAACTCCTTCCCAAACCTCAAACAAACACAACCTGTGACCATAGAGTTCATGTTTTCTTTTTAATGGACAAATGATGGTAGTTCAAAGTATTGTGGGCCCAATTGTCAGAAATTAGCAAAGGCATCCCAGCTATTCTGGGAACTTCTGAAGGAGATTGATACATGCTTAGGACCAGCCACCTGCAGGGAAACCCTAAAGCAATGGTTTTCTAAGTGTGATTTGGGGATCAGCAGCGTCAATTTCACATAAGAATCAGAACTGTACAGTTTTAAGCCCCACTCCAGGCCTACTGAATTAGAAACTCTGGGAGTAAGGCCCCAAAAGATGGCTCTGTACAAGGTCTTTCACATTGGGAACCAGTGTCATAGGGCATTTTCTTTCTTTTTCTTATCATGCCCCACCCTCCATTTGTTTTTACTGCTGAAATTGCTTCTGGGTGAAGTTTTTCCTATGTCCACTGTTTATCATAAAATTTGGATACAATTTCTGAATTTCTGTGTAATATTATATGTATATAACTATTTTTAAAATTTTTTTTCTTCATATTCTGTAAGGACTTGAAGTCCAATACATCAATATGTGATGGAATATCTGTTCCACATTATGCCTAAGATGTTTGATATTTGGACAGAGAGTTAGGGTAAACCGAACTGCATATATTGCAGGGTAATAATCAGCTTCTCTTCTGGATGGTTAACAACCTAAGTTTGCAGATCAAAAATTGGAGAAAAGGAAGGGCTGCAACGTCAGTCAACATTTTGGCCCTAGCTTTTCAAGGTCAGCGAAGACTCAGGACATAGGAGAACCTATACTGTAACATTATGTAACTCAGTTGTACCCCAAATTTTCTGATCAAGGAGATTATGGAGCCACAGAGGAATGTGATTGATGATGTATAGTGTGCCTAAGGAGAGTCACACAGAGAGAAAGCTTTCTCACAGGCTTTCACAGAAAGCAAATTGTTCAAGCAATGGCCATGACTCATCTACAAGGCTGACACTGACAAAGGATCTACAAAGTGTGGTAGAGAGTTACAGGATAAACCCTGAGGGGACTTGACTGACCTTATCAGATACAAAAGTTACATTTCTTGTTATATAGGTCTTGCTTTATCTCAGTCTTAACCATCCAGCAGAAAAGTACAAAAATGAGGTATATAAAGTAAACCCATGTTAATATGCTGAGCTGTAAAAGGCTCTAGTCAACAACTTCTGTGGATAATCCACTAATGTTGTAGACTGCTGGACTGTGTTGGATTGTTTTGCTGAATTCAAGCACCTATAATAATTGAATGACAATAGAATACCCATCTCTGACAGGATTAAACAAAAAAAGGGGATACAAAAGAAGGACCATTCTGTATTTGTATATACAGAACTGTTAGGACAAATATGCAGCTACTTTCACATAATTCTATGAGAATAAAAAATTGCACTAATAGTGTTTGGACAGGATACCTTGTCTGCTTCTTGTACTATGAATAATTACTAGGAAGATAACAATGTAAAAAGTATTAATTATTGAAACTGTCCTATAAATCAGCTTTGAAAAAAAAAAAAGAAGCATCCCTGCTACATAGTATCGTTTTTACATGCATCATCTGAACTCTGAACTCTGTTCGTAATTCTCTGTTTCTTTAATTGTAGAAGTTCAAAGTCTGGCTGGGGAATCAAATACTACGAGTAGTAGTGTTTGATTTTATGAATCTCTCTAGCTAAAACTATAAAACATTTTCATTTTCTTCCAGAATTATAGAGGAAATTATTGTGTGGAAGTAGAAGCCCACAGACACTATTGTTAAGCAGAGGGATCTGACTTCCTTTATTTATCCCTAGCCAGATTGGCTTGGCTCGGCTTCTCTCTTTTCTCACTCAGAGCTGAGTTTTCCTTTATTCTTTTACTGTAGTTCGATAAATCTTAATTCTGGGTTTCTGTAATATGCAGCTCATTTGTTCACAGACACAATCTTCATCTTCCAACCTAACCTATAGTAACAATTATGGCTAGAATTAGCATTTCCAAGGGGCCACGAAGATTGCTCAGTGGAATAAATGCTTCCCTGGCAAGTACAAGGTCCTGAGTTCAATCCCCGGTATTAAAAAAAAAAAATTAGTTTCTCCTATGTGTGTACTTTCTCCTGTTTTTATCCAATAAAAATTCAGATAGAGAAATGAGCAGTATTTAATGATACTCCCTGAAGTTCCCAATACCATGAACAAAATTATTGTAGATGTATATGCTGAAAAACATTGACACACTAAAAGCTGATCATTAGAATTTAAGTCCCAAAGAGGCAGGTTTTCATGTGCCCATTCTGTTCTCTCTGCTTTGTATTTAGGACCTAGGATAGTGCCTAACACATATATTTGTGGAAAGAATGAATAAATTATATAAAAATAAATGTCTATTTTTGGGTTTCAATCAGAAATACTAATGGGCTTTGGTTTATAAACTAAGATACATTGATTTGTTGAGAACTATTTCAATGTCTACTCTGTAGTTAGCATACCAGAAACTGTGGGGAGTAAAAGGATGACTAAGGAACGATTTCTGTCTCATTAGGAAATGTATCAAATTTAAGAATTAGTACATAAAAAATTTATGTTCATTTATGGAATCATGGTAAATATGCAATTTAAGAGTTTCAGAAGCTGAATATTACCTGTTCTTTTCCTGGGCATCCCTTAAAAAACTGAGTATCAGAAACTGGATCAGTGAGATATGACTGAAGAAGGTTCAGCCGCAGACCCGTGGGGGGTTCATTAGTCATTTTCACCCCATTCTGTAGAATTGTTACTGGGAACTAAGACACAATAAATGGGAATTATTATGCAAAATAGCAATTATGGGTCCTAAAAATTTTAAATGTACACTAATGGATTTAAAAGTGGGTATAGTAGAAGACTAGATAGATTTAAAAACATCTAGGGGGAAGTGTCAAAAACTCAAGATGCACAAGTGAACAGACAGCTAAACAGTATATTGAACTCTATAAAAAAATAAACATACTTTTGGAGATGGATAACTTGTGAGCCAAAGCCTAAAGGATGGGTTACAGGTTTCAGGGGAAAAATCTTCGCATATTTTTTCCAACATAGGCATCCAGGAGACAGCAAGGTGACAGTTCTGCAGGCAAACCCAAGTTCCTTCTTCGACTGCTGCTTTGATCATTTTTGTTGCGATTGGCCCTTGTCCCTGTCCCAGTGAAATAGCCTGAAACTTATTTCCAGTCATGGATTTATCATTTGCAAATTTCAGCAGGCCTATGAGGGGAACAAAAAATGGTCCCCCTTCTTATTAACAATACCTTACAATTTTTATGTTTCATCAGAAAGAATTCTAGTTACCTTTCCCCATAAATATCAGATTTACTAATTCACAGTCATATAACAAATGGCCCCTGAATAATTCTTTTATTTGTAATTTTTCAAAATCTACAGTAAAGTACTTACTGGCCATAGGATCTGCTCCTGGAGACAGCACAAAGATTAAGGGAATGGTACAATTGGAATCCAGGTAACTCTTCGCCAAATCGAATGGTGGAGGCTCCACAAACTTTTTCCCTAGTTTGTCGGTTACGTAATTTGTTATAGCTGGAGTTATCTGATGGAGAAAAAGAATATGGTCTTTGGAATACTTTTCATTTCATACAATAGCTTTGATTATTATTGAAAAACAACAAATAATACAATTTTAGTCTACTGGACAAGAAAAGCATGCATTTCCTTTTTATCTAGAAAGTATAAATTGTTAGGACAAGGATCCCAATGAAAAACGGGCAAAGGGGGTGCACATGGACCGTAAGCACAGGATAAAGCTCCCGTTCAGTATAGCACAGACCACAGCTACTTTTGCCTCTGCTTGGTGACAGAGCCCGTGGTTTTTCCGTTTCTTCCAGTTAAATCACCATGTGACTAAGTTTTGACCAGAGGAACACCAGCAGAAATCATGTACGGAGCTTCCGGATGATGTTCTCTAAGAAGCTGTTTGCTTCTAGCACTTTCCTTCGTCCACAGATGTGGTGTGCATGAGTGAGTTCAGTCTTGCTGCGGGGGGCACAAGCTAAGGGGCTTTCCTAGCAAGAATCTGAATTTCTGAGTGATCTCAAGAGCTAAGTGGCCCTGCCAGCCCTGGAGTGTTTGCCTCTGGGTTGTTAGGAGAGACATTAACTTTTATTTTATTAAAGTGGCCATATTTTAGGTCTTATTTTACAGCAGTTTTTTTTTTTTTTTCTTTTTGAGACAGGGTCTTATGGAGTTCAGGTCTTGAAGCTCACTTCATAGCCCAGGCTGGTCTTGAACTCACAATGATCTTCCTGCCTCAGCTTCCTGAGTGCTGGGATTAAGTGTGGGATGACTCTCCTTATATTTATGACAAGAAAAATTTAAATTACAACTGCATTTAGATGTAATTTTTTGCTTATCAGAACGTGTATACATGAGCCATGTGCCACAGATGGCCCATATCATGGTTCACATACGAAATGTCCCCCCAAAAGCTCATGTGTTGGAGGCTTGGTCTCTGACACAGCAGTGTTCAGAGATAGGGCCTCTGGGAATTGACCTAATCAGGAGGGCTCTAACCTCTTCAATGGAAAACTCATCAGTGGACTAATCCACGAACAGGTTCACAGCTTAATGAGCTACTGGGAAGAGGTACAAGTTTTAGAACGTAGGTCCCAGCTGGAAGAACTGGGCCTTGGGGGTGTGCCTCTGAAGGTACATTGTGTCCCAGCCCCCCTTTGCTTCTCGCTACTGTGAAAAGAGTAGCTTTGCTCCACTACACCTTCCACATCATAATGTTGGGCCTTGCTGCAGACCCACAGCAATGGGGCCAAGTGACCGTGGACTAAGATCTCTGACACCATGAGCCCAGAGAAGCAGTTCCTCCATGTAAGCTGTATACTTGGGTCCCGCTGCAGTGGGAGGCTGCCAGACAGCTTGTGGGTCCTGGATGCCCAGGCATTTGGTCAGTCAATAGCCTTGATGTTGCAGTGAAGGTTTGTCTGTCTGTTGTTTAGATGAGGCTAACAATTTAAATCTGTAGATTTTCAGTAAAACTGATACTCTCCATATTGTGGGTAGGTCTCACATAATCTGTTGAAGGTCTTTTATTTTTCTGCATTTATTTATTTGGTACAGGGTCTCATCTATGCAGCTCAGACTTGTAGGGATCCTCCTGTCTCAGCCTCCCCAGTGCTGGGATTACAAGTGTGAATTACCATGTCCGGTTTTGGTGGCCAGCACAGTGCACTGGGGGTTCCAGGGCAGGTACAGCACACAGCACTGGGAATCAAAACCTGGTCCTTGGCACTTAGACCGCCAGCAATCTCCCTAGGAGGCTGAAGGTCTTAAGAGGGACAAAAAAGTCCCTTTGAGAAAGGGTACTTGGTGGTGGGGGTAGGGGTGTACTAAGGATTGTAGGCAGTGTCTCACACATGGTAAGCATAGATTCTACCACTGACCTATACCCCCAGCCCATGAAAAGCAAAAAGAAAA
>PVKA01043595.1:0-16665 GCA_004027165.1 Ctenomys sociabilis
CTGTTGACTGAAAGTGTTACAAAAATCCATTATATTATTAATTTAAATAAAGACAATATTAAACTGCCATACTATTCTTTATAAGACTATGCAGAATCATGTGGGAACGTTTTTTTCTTAAAGCTAAAGTTACATATATTTAATCCAGAGACTTATATTCAGAATGAGTTTGTGTATAGAAACATTATATGGTTCTGTATTTCCATGAGAAATATGAATAAATCTTTGCATGATGCAATTTTTGCAGTGTGAGAAATTTTAAAAGATTTTGAAATTACGAGTTATAATGGACAATACGGTACACTCACAAGGTCTTAAAACAATACTCATTATGTTGTGCAGCGCAGCTCATGACTTGAAGAAACCTTTCTCACTACACAGACAGATTTATGCACAAACCATGCATTAATATGTGTTTCCTCACTATGCAAGGACATGTTTCCATGAAAGAACATACAAAAATGAGGAGCTTTACATGACAGAGGCAAGGACATTCACTTATACACACTAGATGGGTAAGAAAATGATCCTGAGAAACATCAGGAGATTTTTGAAACTAGCAGTTAAGTGGTAGGATTCTCACCCCAACTGACGATATATGCTGATACCTGTGAACCAAGCAACTGCACTGAATTTAACAAAGTGTAACAGAAGGGTCACACTGCAAATGCCTGCTACTCTGGTCTTCTAAATATGTACTTCTTGTCATGACATACCAGCTATTACTATACTGCCCTTTTTTAAAGGGTAGTAAGTAAGTGAAAAGACAAAAAAATGTCACAAGACAGTCATGCTACAATGCCACTATGCTGTACATGGATGGATTTCTAAATATCTATATAAATATATGTAAGTGTTCATTCCTAAGAACTAAAACTAGTAATAATAATAATACTTGTATTTTATTATTTTGTCTTTTTTTTTGAGACAGGGTCTCACTATGCACTTCAGACTGGCCTTAAGTCACTTAATAGCTCAGGCTGGTCTTGAACGCACAACAATCCTCCTGCCTCTGCCTCTCGAGTGCTGGGATTACAGGCATGCGCCACCATGCCCAGCAAATAATATTTTAATTGAGAAACAAAACAAAACAAAAAATGAGTTTTCACAGGAACCATATATATTAACACTTAATGAGTTTCTGGGTCATTTTATGGATGCATCGAATCATAAAATTCTCTCATCTCATCAACATAGGGTTTACTTCAATGTAAGTTCTCTTAGTATATCAAGGTAGACAGACCAATCCCAACGTTCTCCACATTGATTACTACATGGCCTGATCTTGTGTGAATTATCTCATATAACAGAATACCTTAGAAATAAAACATTTCTCACACCGCTCATTTATAGTCAGAATCTGGTTCACTATGAATTCTTTCATATATGTAGCTATACGTCTGTGTCCTGAAAGATTTAATATTATTCACAGACAAGCAGATTCTCTCCACTGTGCAGTCTTTCATCTCAATGGAAGGCATTCAAAGGTAATTTTTTCCCCTTGTTTTCATGTCTATGATGCACAATGGAATAACTGAAAGCTTCTTCAGTTATTGTTTGAATAGGCACGACTTCTTTCCAGTGTGATTATTCTCAGGTAACGAATCATTCCATTGTGTCAAGACGTGCATTCCAACGCAGGTGGAATATCCATCTCTGACAAATCTAAACAAAAAAAGGGGATACAAATGAAGGACCATTTAGTATCTGTATATTCAAAATAGATAGGATAGATACACAGCTATTTTCCCTTAATTCAATAAATACAACAATTTGTAGTAATAGTGTTTCGGGACAGGATATCATGTCTGCATCTCATACTATGAATAAACTCTAGGAAGAAAACAATATGTAATGTATTAATTATTAACTGTTCTGCTAACCTATTTTGAAACTGTCTCATTGCTATCTGTTTCTCAACAAAATTATTAAAAAATAAATATCATATCAAAAATAAATAAATGCCAAGAGTAGATTTTCATGTATTTCACAATTACTATGTGTTGAAAATTTGTCAAATCACTTAGATATATTCAGGCTCTGACTAGTCAGTTCTGCCATGAATATTACAAGTGCTCTGTGTGTCTGCATGTAGCTGTGCTACGTAAGCGTATACACAGCATTTCTTCACACTGAGCTCTTCCACGTCTTTTACAAGGTCTCTGTGTTCTAAACGCTTCTCACATCTTGCACACATGGCTTTTATACCAACGTGGATTTTTCCTGTGCCTGCCAACTATTGTAAAAATTTTCCAATGTTGCTTTCATACATACGGTTTCTATGCTGCATGAGCACAGTTTACAATGGGTGGACCTACAGAGCGCTTTTCACGTTGCTTGCATGCAGAGGGTTTGTCTTCAGTAGAATACTTCCATGCATTTCACAATAGCTGAGCAAGCTGGAAGATTTTTCACACTGCTTATATACATTGGGCTTCTTTCCAGTATGAAGTTCTTCATATGTTTCACAAAGACAGTGTGCATGCAAACTTCCTCCCATTGCTTGTATGTAAGGGGATTCTCCCCATTATAAACTGTTTCATGTATTTTACAATGGTTGGCTCAACTGACTGCTTTTCCACAGCGGTTGCGTATGTACAGTTTATCCCTGCAATAAATTCCTCACCTATTCTGAACTGCTTTGATTGATGCAAGCTTTCTCATATAACCTGCAGATGTCGTATTTTCCCCTAATGGGAGATATTCATGTCTTTTATAATTTTTGTTTCTAATGAAAGCTGGCCCATATTGATTGCACAGGAAGTGTTTCTCCCCCATATAAAATTTTTCATGTTTAACAATGTCCTTGTGTATAAATGGCTCACCAAAATGCTTCCAAATAGACTTTTGCCCCAGTTTTCCCTCTTTCAGATGTATAACATGAAAAGTTATTAGCTAAGCATTTACAACTGTATTTATATGCTGAGTGATTTTCTCCATTGTGAGGCTTTTCATCATGGTGAAAACGAAAATCATTTCCAAATTCTATATATACATATTCAGTCCACTGTGATGTTTCTGCAACATTTAACCATTGTTTGGCATACTGAAGGCTCTTACATCAGAAATATTTTCAAAGGGCTTCTCTTTAAGATTAGTTCTGGTCAACAGCTTCTGACATTGCCAGTTCTACAGATAACCTACTACTATTATGGACTACTGGGCTATATTGAGTTAGTTTGCTTAATTCATGAGAATATTTGAAAGACAATGGAATACCCATCTCTGACAAAATAAATAAAAAAAGGGGATATAAATGAAGGACCATTTTGTAGTGAAAAAAAATTATAACTGTATACACAAAATAGGACAGAAATAGTTACTTTCTCTTATTTCAATGAGATGAAAGGTTTGTACTAATATTGTTTAGATAAGTTAGCAAGTCTGTATCTTGTACTATGAATAACTACTATGAAAACAACAATATACAATCTATTATTGTAACTGTTCTACTAACCTGTTTTCAAACTGTCTCATTGCTGTTTATCGATAAAATTAATTAACAAAATAAAAAAAAGATTAGTTCTGTCAGGGCAATCAATGTAGAATATTCCACAACACTTATTATCATAAACTTTCTCACCAGGAATTGTCACACACTGCTTCTGAAAAGACTGGAAGCCAAAGGCCAGGCATACAGCACAGCTGACTAAAGAGCCTGTTGAGGCAGAGCACAGCAGCCAGGGTTCTACCCCAGCATGCCCTTAAGGGCCCACCCCTGGAGTACACTGAGAAAGCAATTGATATTGGGGAAGAGTAGTGCACACCTGTAATACCACCTCTTGGGCACTGAAAACAGGAGAATCACTAGAGCCCAATCTGTGTAGTGAGAGCCTGTTGACCAGGTACTAAATACATTAGAAGAAAAAAAAAAAAAAGACTGGAAGCCAGCAGTTTTTTTTTTTTTCATATTTACTGTAATCAGAAATCTTCATTTAAATTCCTGATATTAGCTGGGTGTGGTTTTGAATGCCTATAATCCCAGCACTCAGAAGGCTCAGACAGGAGGATTGTTGTGAGTTCGAGTCCAGCCTGAGCTACAAAGTGAGCTTAAGGCCAGCCTGAAGTGCATAGTGAGACCCTGTCTCAAAAAGACAAATAAACAATATACACATTTTATGTTATTCTAGACCCTTGAGCCTGAGGCCAAATATAAGGGTATTGACTATAGTATTCGGGACTCTTTAGGAAGTCTTTCTTATTTACAAAATTAAGATAGATATACACAAGTAAAGAGGAAGAGTGCTTGTATAGCTTCTTTAAGGTAAACTTCACAGGAGGAGGCTATCTATTGTCTCTCAGTGGAGTGTATCCTTAAGAAGCCAGTAACAATGGCCTCAGGAAAATACAGGGACACTAAACAGCCAGAACGCAGACAAAAGCATGTGTATTCTTTTTACAAAATAAATTTAAATCAAAGATTAATTAAGAGAGGCTAAAAATGTCACCACATCTTTGTGAAGGGAACAATCTAAAAGGAAAAATAACAATCAAATATATACATAACAAATATCTGTGAATCTAGCCACATAAAACAAATACTAATGGACATGAAAATCAAGTACAGATAAACACAGCTATATTGGGGGATCTCAATATCACGCTATTATGAAAACTTACAGATCAACTAGGCAACATGCCATGCTGGCCTCACCCCCAGGGCTCACTGAGAGGCTGACTGAGATTGGTTGTGGAGGTGTATGTCTGTAATCCCAGCGTTTGGAAAGCTGAAAACAGAAGGAACACATAGAATCTGTGCAGCGAGACCCTGAAGACCCTATACTAAATACATTAAAAACAGAAAAAATAAAAATATTAAGGTTCAAGCAAGGAGGCCTGCTGTTGGTGAACTATGTTAGAGGCAAACTACGGGGCCATTGAAGATGGCAATTTGGATGAAATGGAAGAGGAAGTAAGTTTTAAGAAAAAAAAAAAAAAGACTAAGAAATATGGAGAACAATCCTGTGAAGATGTAGAAAAAGCTAAGAAGAGTCAAGGCTGCCCTCAATCTGAGCAACTGTCATTAAATGCCCCTAAACTGACAAAATAGATGAACGCTATCATTGATACTGTGATCAACAACAAAGATAGTTCAGGATGGCAGTTCAGTGAAGGCTTCATTCAATTACCTTCCAGGAAAGTGTTACCAGAATACTATGAATAGGAATACTGTGAATTAATAGGAAGCCTGTGGAGTTTTTTTTAAAAAAGTAAAGATTTCATAATCATAAATACCAGAGCCTGGGAGACTTGGAGAAAGATGTCATGCTTCTGTGTCACAATGATCAGACTTTCAACTTGGAGGGATGCCAGATCTATGAAGACTCCAGAGTTGAAGAGTGGATGGCAGAAATTTGTCAAAGAGGAAGAAAGTCAGGAGGTAAGCAATGAGGAAGAGGAAGAGGAAGAGGAAGAGGAAGAGGAAGAGGACAATGAAAAGCAGACTGAGTCTGACTCTGAGGCAAAATCTGCTAAGGTGAAAATCAAGCTCAATAATGTTGGGAGCCAAGGAATCTAGGAAATTGATCAAATGTGTCTAGGTGGGACTAGGTCTCATTGCCTAAAGCAAATAAGATATCTCAGTCTTGGGATAAACATTTTCTCTGGCTAAGGACAGCCATTAGTTACTAGGAAACCTTGTTTCACATGATACTAACTTTGTAAAAGCAAAAATAAAGGATTTTTTCATTCTGTTGTGCACTTAGTCTTGCTCATCAGGTAGAATGCTGTAAACTGGCCCAACCAAATTCATTTTGTAAAACTTATGTGAACTCCATTTTGTGATACCATATTTTCTCTTTTGCAAACTTCCACCCATGCCTAACTGCAAGATGGGACTGTTTGTAAAAATAAGAAAGTGTGTCTCAGCATTCTGAGAAATTTTCTTCCACATTCCACAAAATGAGTTAAAGTGTCCTTCCGATTAGGGAAACAAAGAGAACGCCTGAAAATGGGTGAAACTGTCATCAGATGTCCTTCGGATTACTGGAACAAAAATAGTGCCTAAGCCAAATAAGGACATGTTCCTGTAGGGTTTGCAAAATGTGACCTTATCTACAGGAACAAAGAGTCAACCCTTGGTCAAGACTAACTGAAAATAAGTTTCGTAAAATCCCCTCTTCTCCCCTTACTCTTGTGGATTTTCCCTTTAAAAACTGTGTGTCACTTCAGGTCGGTGCACATCCCTGTCAGTTTTCTGAGGAGAGTGTGGCAACACTGAGCTCAGCTAATAAGGTGCTCCAAAATGTCTCTGGTTTTGGTGTCTATTGGTTGTGCGATGTGCCACACAGACTAGCAACCACCTAGCCCAGCTTTTGTCTTCTTGTCTATCTTGCTCATTCCTGCCAGCATTTCTGCCCAGGCAGAACCCATCACAGTGCAAGCAACTGATCCCTACACAATAAGAGAGACTAGAAAGGCCGTGACAAAAGAAAGGGCAAAAGAAGGTGAAATCCAGGAAAAGCAAATCCAGTGGTAAGCAACTTTGACAGTGACAAAGACCAAGATGACAATGACCAGTCAGAAGCAAATGGGACTGATGAGTGACCCCCCCAGAGCTGAATATTTTCCCTCCCTCTCCCATTTCTACCCAATGGGTTCACATGTCCTGTGGGCACTGGGTTCTTTCTGTGTCCTACTCCTCATCTTATAAACTAACTTTAGAACAGTCCCTCACAGACATATGATATGATGCTGTAAAAAATACAAAGTTTTTAACATATTGTGACTATATGTGCTTCCAAGATTCAAAGATTAAAACACACAAAAGCTTTAGATGGAACATGTGTGTGGATAGTACATTTCTATGGGTGGGTCTAATTTGGTTAAAGATTTGTGTCTGGATTTATCACCTGTTTGGATGAGATTTTTGTCTTTTGTAGCCCTGCTAACCAGGAGAAGCCATTGCAAGTCACTGGTTACTTTATTTTTTTATTTTTCAGAAGGCAATTTAAAAAATTTTTATTTGTTCAGTATTTCTTTTTACACTGTGGTATATATAAGCAACTTTGGTAGGGGATAAATGCACAATGGTTAGATATCACTTACATATACATTTTTCTACTTTATATTCCATGATCTGAAAAATGATATTTAAATTGTATAAGAATTATGACTACTGTAACCATTTCTCAATTTTTCCTCTTGGTTATAAAAATTTTTGTTGAAAATGGTATTGAATATTGCAATCTATCTATGTACTGGATGATTTCTTTCATCCATCTGATTTCCTATGTCATCAAGGTGTACTTTTGCTGTCTCCGTAAAGTATACTTAAAGTTTGTCTTTGTACAGTGTCTTTGGTTACAAGTCGTAAGAAAGAAACAAATGAATTTCCAGTAATTTTTAAAAACATCTAAATATTAAAACTACACTACTTAATCTGCTGGAAGAGCCAACAGGTAGAACACTAATATACAAAGATGTTAGCAAAGATTTCATGAGCAAAAATCAGATGACAAAGAAAAAATTGCAAAGAATCATTAACTGGGACCTTATCGTATTGAAAATGTTTAAGACAATGGAATAGATGGCCTCTAATGCAATCTGATTAAAGCCATCTATGACAACAGACAGGCTAACATAATTCTAAATGGGAAAAAAATAAAATCTTTTACTGTCAGATCTGGTAGAAGACAAGGATGTCCTCTATAACCACTCTTATTTCATACAATTCTGGAATCATTAACAAGAGTCATTAGACAAGAGAAAGAACTAAAGGGAATAAGAATATGTAAAGAAGAAGTTAAAGTATTCCCATTTGCAGATGAGAGGATACTCTATTTGGACGACCCAAAAAACATGACCAAGAAGCTAGCATAGCAGCATACAAAGTCAATGCCTAAATGTCAATAGAATTCCTCTACACAGCAAAGAACAGACTGAGTGGGAAATTAGAGAAACATTACAATACATTTTATAATAGCACTGCGGAAAATGAAATACCTTGGAAATAATCTAACGAAGCAAGTCAAAGATCTACTCAATGAAAAGTACAGAAGTCCGAAGAAAGAGACCACAGAGGATTTCAGAAAATGGAAAGACATTCCCTGCTCTTGGATTATGGCCATACGTGCAAAATTCTTCTACAAACTAAACACAATCCCTATGAGATTACCACCAATATACCTCACAGACCCAGAAAATTCATTCCTAAAATTTATTTGGAACCAGAAAACACCTAGGATAGCAAAAGCAATCCTGGGCAACAATGACAAGGCAAAAAACATTACTATTCCTGAAGTGAAATTATACTATAAAGCTATTGTGATAAAAATCAGCACGGTAATGCTATCAAAATAGACTTGAGGATCAAAGGAATACATAAGAAAATTCAGAGGCCACTATTAAAACATTCAGCTACCTTATCTTTGACAAAAGCACAAACATGCTTACTGGAAGAAAGCTTTAACAAATGCTGTTGGCAAAAAATGGCTCTCTACATGCCAAAAATTAAAACTTGGCCCAGGGTTATCACCATGCACTAAGCTAAAGTCAAACTGGATTAAAGGTCTAAACATTAAAACAGAAACACTAAATCTCCTGGAAGACAAAGTAGGGGGAACTCTTGAACACATAGGGGTAGGCTAAAGTTCATGAACAATAATCAGCTCACACGGGTAATGCTTAAAAGAAGCAAAAAACGAGGAGCTCTTCTTCTTGAGGAGGTTTTGCATGTCAAAAAAATTAACCACAAAGTCAAAACACAACCCACAAATTTGGAAAAAATATTGACTAATAAGCACTCAGACAAAGGTCTGTTCCACAAAAACTAATAAGCAGTAGGGCCTCAAAATTTAAAGACCCAATTCAAAAATGGGCATCTGACATAAACACATACTTCTCACATGATGAAATTATAGAAGCAAATGAATATATGAAAAATGCTCCACATCACTAGCCATCCGTGAAATGCAACACTGAGATACCATCTAACCCCAGAAAGAATGGCTATCATAAAGAATTCCTTCCACCAATAGCAAATGTTGGAGAGGCTGTGTGGAAAAAGGAATCCTCCACTGCTAGAGGGAATGTAGACTGGTGCAACCATTATGGAAATCAGTGTGGAGACTCCTTAAAAAAACTAGGACTGGAAATCCCATTCAAGCCAGATATACCACCACTGGGAATTTTCCCAGAGGATCTGAAAACATCATATCATAGTGATATATGTGCACCTATGTATATAGCAGCAGAATTTGTGACACACAAATGCTGGAAACAAACAAAATGCCCATCACCTGAGGAACACATGAAATGTGGTATTTGTATACAACGGAGTATTACTCAGCTATAAAGAATGATAAACTCGCCTTTATACTGAAGTGGAAGCCACTTGAAGATATAGGGAAATAAATCAGACCCACATGTGTGTTCACTATAGTGTCTATAGTGTGAGAACTCAAAAGAAGAAATAGAAATAATAACACAATTAAAAGGAAAGAGAAAACTTAAGGGTTAAACAACAGAGAGGGGGGAGGAAGAAAAGCTAGGAAACACGATAGGGGCAAAACCATACATTTATATGAACAAGATGGTTAAGACAATGATCCTGAGACTCTTCAGAATGTTTTTGAAACTAGCAGTTAATTAACTGCTAGTAGGATTCTCACCTTGACTAAATATATACGCTGATATATATCTGTGAACTAAGCATCTTCACTGAAGATAGCAATGCGTAATACTAGGGTGATGCTTGGAATGCCTGTCATTTTGGTCTTCTAAATTCATACTGCTTGTCATGTCATACCAATTACTGCTATTCTTTCAAATAAATGATTATTTAAAAAAAAAAAAAAAAAGGACATAACTTTTGTATTTGCCATGGTCAGTCAAATCCCCTCAGGATTTACCCTGAAACCCAGTTCCACAGTTTGTAGATCTTTGTCAGTGTTTGCCATGTGTATGAGTCAGGGCCACTGCCTGAGCAATTTGCTCTCTGTGAAAGCTTGAGAGCATGTTTACTATGCATGTGACTCTCCTTGGCACACTGTACATGATCGATCACTTTCCTCTGTGGCTCCATAATCTCCTTGAGCAGAAAATTTGGGACACAATGGAGATAAAGGATGTTACAGTCCAAGTTTCTGTATTTCTTGAGTCCTCACTGACCTTGAAAGGCTACAGCCAAAATGTTGACTGTCCTTGTAGCCTTTTTTTTCCTCCAATTTTTTGGTATGCAAACTTAAGTTGTTAACCCTCCAGAAGAGAAGCTCAACTACCTATGTTATGGGGTAACATTACCATAACATGGGGTAACATTACCCCATAACATAGGTAGTTGAGCTTAACCTCACTATCTGTCTGAATATCAAACATCTTAGCTAACTCTTGCTTTAACTTGGTCTTACCCATCCAGTAGAAAAGTATAAAAACGAAGTATAAAAAGTAAAGTTATATTGAAATGCTGAGTTGCAAAAGGCTCAAGTCAACCACTGCTGGCACTAACAGGCTCATGGATAACCCACTACTATTAGGGACTAGTGGACTCTATTGGATTATTTTGCTGAATTCATGCACCTTCAGTATTTAAATGGGAATGGAATACCCATCTCTGGCAAAAGTAAACAAAAAAAGGGGATACAGATGAAGGACCATTTTGTAACTGTATATACAAAATAGGATAAATATACAGCTAGTTTCTCTTAAATAATGAGAAGAAAGATCTGTACTAATAGTATTTGGACAGGATGTCATGTCTGTATCTTATACTATGAATAATCACTACAAAGACAACAATATGCAATATATTAATTATTGAAACTGTCCTACTAATTGCTTTTGAAACTGTCTCATTGCTAATTGTTTCTCAATATAATTAAAATACATTTTTTAGACAAAGAAATAATCAATACAATTAAAAGTTTACCCATAGCAGTGACAAGGTTTCAATCCACAGCATGCTAGCCCAGCCCTGTCCCCAAAGTACACGAAAGTGACAACCGAGTCACGGTGTGGTGACACAGACCTATAATGACAGTGCTTGGGAGCTAAACATAGGAGAATCACTAAGAGTCCAATCTGTGTAGTGACACTCTGAAGACCATGAGCTAATAAAAAAAAAAAGTCATAGAGTGTGAAAATATCTCATTCTATTGTCCCCCACTCAAAATAATGTCTAGGACATAGACAAAATTGAAAAAATTAGAACTCCAAATATAAATATGCAGTCAACAATAATATCAAAGATGAATACCTACTCCTCACAAGAGGAAATACAAACAGACAATAAATATATGAAAAATGTCCACCATCACTGGTCATTCAAAACATGCAAATTAAGAGAGCACTGAGATTACATCTCACTACAGAACATACGATGATCATTAAAAAGTCAATGAGTAACAAATGTTGTTCGGTATGAAGGAAAAAGAAACTTTCTATGCTGTTGGAGAGAGTGCAGAATGGTGAAAGCACTCTGGAAATCGCTGCAGAAATTCCCTAACAAACCAGGATTAGAGGTCTCATTGGCAGAATGTCCCCTCCTGTCTCTGGGTATCTTCCCCTAAGAATTACAAACATCATAACACAGCAATATTTGCACACAAATGTTCATAGTGTGTAAGAAATTCATAGTCTGCAAGAACCAAATCTTAAAAACAGCCAAAATGCCAAGAACTAAGGAATGAATGAAGAAGTAGCATTTCTTTTTGTCAGTGGAATACTACTCCACAATAAAGAATGAAAAAGTTGAGAAATTTCCAGGTACATGCATGCACTTTCAGACCAAACATTTAAATGAAATGAATCAGATGAACATGAGGCAATATCACATTGTTCCTCTAGCATGACATACTGAATGAGTAAAGAAGGACAAAAGTGAATGAAAGGTAGTATAAAATATGAAGAAACTGTTCAAAAGGGGAACTGGGAGGCTTATGGTTAAGATTAGGATTAGGAGGGAGAAAAGAAGGAAGGGGAAAGAAAAAAACAGAGTTTAAACTCTTAAATGATGTAAACCAGATAGAAGTTGAAATATAACACGGGGGCCGGAGAGTTGGCTCAGTAGAGTAAGCGCTTCCCTGGCAAGCACAAGGGTCGGAGTTCAATCCCCCATTCCACGAAAACATAAATACATACATACATACAAACAAAAGAAAAACACAGAAATAAACATAACATTGTTTCCTAGAGAAATTGAAATGTTAAGTGGACCAAACTGTGTAACACATACTGAGAAATAAAAAAGAAAATATTCAAATGAGAAGGAGCCCAAAGGCTAGAAGGAAGAGAAAAGAAAAAGGGAAAAAAATAGAATGGAAAAATGGAAAGAAATTTTCTGCAAATCAGAAAGGGGAGAGGGTCATAAGGACAAAAGCAGACTGGGGAAAACAGAATCCAGAAATCTCTAAAGGTCAAAATTTTCTCTAACCCTAAGAAAATCAGCATAAAATATCTGTATTATAGGCCTCAAATCTTCATGTAAAATACACACATAGGCTAGACATGGTGGAGAATGCCTGTAATCTAAGCACTTGTGAGACTGAGGTACCAGGAGTTCAAACCAGCCTGGGTTATATAATGAATCTTGCTTCAAAAAATCAAACAAACAAAACCTTAAAAAACTCAAAGAAACAAACAAAAATATAAAACACAGATTGGAAAACTCAAATACTGAATTAACTACGCCACAACATGAAAGAATTTCATGTAACAGATATCTATCAACTAATATTAAAGAATGGAACACAATATTTCATGCATCAAGACCCCTGCCTTCCCTGGAAGTAACAGTAGCAGTGTTAATGTCAGATTTGGGAAACTTGAAGATAAAACCCATTAGGAGACGAAGAAGGTGCTATATTCTGTATGGGAAATGATGCAACAGGGAGATAATCTTTCTAAATATTAATACACCAAATTCTAACACCTAGCATCATAAAAGGTACTCTGCTGAACAAAAATCATAATAGTAATATTATCATAGTGAAAAATCTTAAAATCCCATTTAAACAAAAAAATAAAGGAAAAGAATAAACTGGAGGGGCCCAGAAGATGGCTCAGTAGAATAAGCGCTTCCCTGCCAAGCACAAAGACCTGAGTTCAATCCCTGGTTCTGAAAAAAAGAAAGAAAAGAAAAAAAGAATATACTGGAAATAGCAGAGCTGAACCATAAACTTGAACACAAAAATTTAATACAAGTGTACAGAATATTCAAAGCCATGATAACAGAGTTCACATTATTTTGGGTGACACATAGTACATTCTCCAGGGTAGATTTTCCACCAGTGCAAAAGGCCAGATTAAATGTAAAAAATCAAGATTTGCGCTGGGCATGGTGGCACAGGCCTGTAATCCCAGCACTCGGGAGGCTGAGGCAGGAGGGTTGTTGTGAGTTCGAGACCAGTCTGAGCTACAAAGGGAGCTTACGGCCAGGCTGAACTGCATAGTCTGTCTCAAAAACAAGACAAAAAAAAAAAAAAGTAAAAAATCAAGATTTGCACAGAGCACTGTCAGAAAACTCTGCAGTGAAAATATGAATCAATCGCAGAAGACGGAGAAGCAAAACACTTAGAAAATTAATAGTAACATACTAGTAAAAAAATAATTGCATCACACAACAAATGAAAGAAATATTTGAATTTCCAGAAGTGTAATGGTAGATCCTGCACAATTCAACTCTGGGACATTGCTAAATCAGACAAAAGAGGAAAGTCTGATTTTTCCTAACAATCAATGCTGTTGTTAAGAAAATACAGGAAGCTCAAATAAATATCTTTATGGGACCTCTTAAAATACATGAGAAACAATACTTCATGGTGAAACCTTGACAAGAGAAACGAAAATTTGAGGGAAAAATTATTGAAATAGGAAAATACAACCAAAATTTATCTAAAGTTTAATTGTATGAAAGAGTAAACACAATTAAGTTCTCTCATCCTTGCAAATAAAGATGCAAAAGCAAAATCATACCAGACAGTATCAAAATCCAAAAGACAATAGCTAGAAGAAAAAAATTATTTTCAATAAATTGGAAAATTTGGAAGAAATTGACAGGTTTCTAGACTGACACAAACTACCAAAGCTAACCTGAGATAATACAAATATGCTGAATGACTCAGTAACAAGCAGTGGAATCAAGATAGTGACAAAAAATCTGTGAAAAAAAAAACACCTGAATCTGATGGACTCGTTGCTGCATTCCACAGACATTTATGATGTGCTATCATCTATACTCAAGTTCTTCAAACAAATGGGAAACTTCAGAAAGTGTTGCAATTCCTTTAGAGAAGGCACCTTCACTATGATTTCAAAATCAGTTCAAGATGTACAAACTGAGGGCCAATCTCCTTCAAGAAAAAACACATGCAAATTCGATCCACATCATTTGTAAACAGAAAATCCACAACATTATCACGACAAAGTTTCATCCCAGAGCTTGAAGAATGTTTTAGTGTAGTTAAGTCAAAACATGTAACTTCACTTGAACAGAAGGAACATCACGATCATGTGATCAAAAAGAGACAAATACTGGGAGACACTGAGGCTGGAAACTCATCATTTCAGGGAAAGCAGGATGAGGCCTCATTGCATAAAGCAGGCAACCTCCCTCAGTCTTGGAAAAAAAAATCCTTCCTGGACTTTTTTTTTGGCTAATGAATGACTCTACTGTTGTTCTGGGGTCCTTTGCTAAGCAGGTATGATCCACCAATTGACCTCAGTTTTTATCATGTCTTTATTTTCTAAATCCTCCAGCTGTTTTCTCCTGGGGACTATGGAGGGACCCGGAGTACTTGCAGATGAAGAAAAAGCCTCTGACAACCTTTATGGTAAGGACCCTGAAGGAAATATGAAGAGAGCCATACCTGAAATTTCTGAAAAGCTATTTATGACAAACCAATAGTAAATATTAAATGGGGAAAAATTAAAATTACTCTCGCTAAAATCAGCATGAGGAGAAGGATATCCCCCATCATATTTCTTCAACATACTATTCAGACATTAGCCAGAGGAATCAGGCAAGTGATAGACCAAAGAGGATACATATAAGAAACAAACAAGTTACCATTGTGTGTAAATGACACAATGCTCCATATAGAAGACCCTTGCTTTCCAGGTTCAGATAAAAATGAACCATTCCAATGTTCAGTAGTTTTGTTTTACTCAAGAATGTTTTTGAAATCCTGGACAAATAGTTCAGAAGACTAAAGATAGGTAGGTCCTGGGACCATGGTACGACTCCTGGTATGCCTTGCTGGCTCTGCCCCAGGGTGCAATGAGATGTCAAATGATACTAGGGGAGGTGGTGTGTGCCTATAAGCTTAGAGCTTGGGAAGCTAAAAACAGAAAGATGACCACGAGTCGATCTGCGTAGTGAGACCCTGTAAAAACACATAAAGAATGTTTTTGGAACTGTTTTTTACTCAGCACCTGTTGATATGATTATGTAGTTTCTGTCCTCAGTTCTTTTAATATGGCATATTGTCGGTTGAATAGGTTCAACAATCCCTGCATCTCAGGGAGGAATCACACTAGCTCATTATGCATAGTCTTCTTTGTGTTATTTTGGTTTTGGAAATAGGGCCTTGCTATTAGCTCAGGCTGGTCTCTAACTCAGCCCAAGCATCTTCTGAAATCCAAGAACTCTGCCTGCCTCAGTCTCCTGAATGTTGGCATTACCCATGTGCACTACATGAATCGCTGTGCAATTTTCATTTAGGTCTGCTGCATTTTCATGACAAGAACCATATTCAGGTTTTTTCCATCTACATTCAGTAGGAAGACTGGGGTTCACCCACTTCTGTGACTGGATTCAGCTCACGTGTGATATCAGGGCAATACTCGCTTCCAGAAATGAGTTTGAGAGTCCTGCACCGCTTCAAGTTTTACTAGGGTTCTGATGAGTAGTATAATCAGGTCTATGGCCATTTGTTTATTTTATTTATTTATTTATTTTTAAGCATTTAAGAAACATTTATTAAATGCATGGCCAATAATAATAATGACAAGCATTCCTATAACTCTTACTCTGTTTTCAGTCACTCTTATTTATTTATTTATTTATTTATTATTTTATTGAACTACAAATGTCAATCAGATAGTTTCAAGACACCTTAACAAGACAGATTCGATAAATTAATACATTGCAAATTGTTTTCATAATGTTTTGGTATCGTACAAGGTGCATACATGATATTATATTTACAGATATTATTTTAGCAGATATCTCTTATCAGTAAATTAAGAGTGTAGCTGCTTACTTATCTTATTTTTTATACCTGAATTATGTCAAAAATTCAATAATTATTTTCCTAGTGGATGACCATAGTACTAGAAGCTGACATAATATCCTGTCCAACCACTATTAGTGCAGATCTTGCCTCCCATAGAATTATGTAGAAGCACAGTGTTATCTATCTCAACTGTACTGTCTATACACACACATCATGATTTTTTCTTTCTACATCCCTTCCTTAGTCTACACCTGTCAAAGGTGGGCACTCCATTGTCATTCAACTAACTTAGGTGCTTTTTTTTTTTTTTTTTTTTTTTTTTTTGTCTTTTTGAGACAAGGTCTTACTATGCAGTTCAGGCTGGCCTTAAGCTCACTTTGTAGCTCAGGCTGGTCTCGAACTCACAACAATCCTCCTGCCTCAGCCTCCCGAGTGCTGGGATTACAGGCATGTGCCACCACGCCCGGCTTTTTTTTTTATTTTTTTTTATTTA